>OX461812.1:45694607-45850358 GCA_949802685.1 Dicyrtomina minuta
TTTTTTTGGGGAGTACAAGTGAGAGGGAAAAGAGGTCCATGAGAATTAGAGAATTGAATGAATTGTAGTCTAGCTGTCTAGCAGTTGAGTTGTTTAACTCCCAAATGTAACATTAGAAAAAGTAAATATGTAATAAATATATTTTTTGAGCTCTCTCTCTCTCTCTCGCTAGTAGTCTCGTCATAGAGATAAGGACGCGTTCCTCTTTCCAGAGATCTTGAGAATACCTATTTGAGACCGGAACGAATGTGCACTACCATTCAACTGAACGTTCACTCAATATGAACGTGAGTTGGAAACGGAGTTGGCAAGGCAGGGAAAATGAATGCTTGATGATGGCACGAAGTCAAGTCGACAGCAAAAGAGATTCATATTTACCCGAGATGACGGAGATGAGATTCCGCCCTTTTGCGAAGACGAGATCATATTCAATATTTGAAAGAATTCATATTTGTCTCGTCCATGCGTTTCATTTCCTTCCTTCCTTCTCACTCTCTTCTATATACGTCTACTTTTAAATCATATATCCACACCGCACACACAACCACCACTACCGCTACCGCTACCGCTTTTTTTCTATAAGTCACACTACTACTACTACTGCTTCAAACTTTTTTAATTTTTAATTTTACCCCAGTAAAGATAAGCGTGAAGGGCTGAAAACTAAGGTAAATAGCTTTATCTGTATTGTTAACATATCGGTATTTTGGACTAGCGTGTATTGGTGTATAGGAACTAATTCAAATCTCTGTGTGGCTTGCTTAGTCTTCCGCTTCGGGAGCCCTGCCTGCTGCTTACTGTCTAAAACTACAAATACTGTAGACAGTACATACTTAATAATTTTCTTGCCGGTATTCTATAATGATAATACTATAGCCACTATAAAGGCTTCTATATTCCCCATTTCCACCATATAATGTTCCTCATTCTTGGAGATAAGCATGTGCGTGTTATCATATTTTGACTGCTCCTACACGAATTTTTTCCCCGTCACATTTCTTCTCGCCCTCAACTCCTTTTTTTTTAAATTTAAACTCCTGATTATCGACTTATTACAACTACAAAACTTGTCTTCCTTAACTAGTAAATCTTATTTCCTCGAAGTTTGAAGCTTGAAGGTAGTACCTACTTCCCAGTTAACACTTACAATGAGTGAGCGCGAGCTTTACACACAGAACATAGAGACTTAACTGAACACATACACCTTATTACCGTTAGTTTTGGTTGTCATTTCTTTTGCGATTAAGTACATATTAAGATTACACACTGTGAGTGAGTGCAGAGCTTCCTTATCTTGAGTCATTTCATATTATAAGCTGAGGTTTTTTTTTACTTGAGTTCTCTATAGCTCCACTTCCATACAGCATAAGCTATCGTTCTCTCTCCAAGGAGGTAATTCGATATGCAATAATAACTTTTTCTTATTACGAAATAAGCAGCCGAGAAAAATAGCAATGACAACGAATACGAATCCAAACAGAAACGACGACTGTGTGACTCTGACTATAGGCCTATAGGAATGTATCTTGTGACGTTGAGTATAAAGAGATTTAACTTTACGTTGTACTAAAAACCTCTCGTCTCCTTCCATAGATTGCTACTTTACTCTGTCACCGTCACCGTCAGCGTCAGCGTTTTTTCTCCTCTTAAATTTTACGCCTGCTTTTTTTTTTTGTTTTGGTTTTCCTTTTGACATGAAACCTGCTTTTTTCATTTCACACACACTCATCCGCAAACATCAAACACACAATACGCACGCACAACCAGAACCATAGTGAAGATAAGTTTTTCAAGTGAGAAGAAAGTCAGGTCGTCAAGTGTGTGGCTGTGTGGCTGTTGGAGGTTTCCTTTCTCGTGCCTCTAATTCACACTCAGCTTTATTCTCCACATGTACCTACAACCTCCCTACTAAACCACATTATATGAAAGCTCAACGCAAGAGAGGTGGATAATTATTAGGTATATAGTGTTTGGACGTTATCACAGTAGTTCAGACCGGATTATACAGTCTCTGCGGCCACGTTTAATAAATATAATAATATTATGTAATTGTAGTAATGTCCACATTCAGTGAATACTTGTATTTGTATTTGTCATTACTCTCAAGTCGAAGCACTGAGGCGAGAGACGGAGACGAGTTATTAACCCATCCACACACACAAAAAAAGTTAGTTACCGAAGCCGAAGCCGAAGCCGAAGACGACGCGGAAACCGCGAAGCCAAAAGCATGATCATGATTCTTCATGTTTTCCGCTCGTTACAATTATGATTATGAACACAGAGAGCTTGAACTCACAAATTGACGATGATGAGACAATATTATAACTCGAGGAGAGAGATTTTTTCTTAATCTAATTTTGCCTATTTACTTGACTCCAATTCAAATTACAATTTCCATCATCCATGTCGTCGTTCGCATGTTGTTATTCCCTTTGTGACCGTCACTAGAGTCAATACATGTACAAAATAGAGAAACGAGTCCAAAACTAAAACCAGACAACTTGGTGACTCTATATGTGTGTAGATAATTAGACTAGAGAATATTCCAAATTGAAATGAAAGCACGTCGACACTTGGGAGCACACTGTACTGTAGACTGTAGCGTCTGCTATTGCTATTCAACATAATATAATTTTTTGTTTGACGAGGAAATGTCAAAGCACGTGTGATAAGTTGCTTTTTTATTTTTTGTTTATGACGCTCTGACTCTAAGCTTGACCTTTTCCATTCGCTCGCAAACAAAAAAAAAATTAGACATGACACAAAATTTTTGTATTTGGCGCCTTACAATATTTCTCTAATTGTTTACGTACACTTACTCCCAATATCCAGAGAGATGACGGAAGATAATTCTGAGCTCGAAAGGAGAAAAAAAACTGAGTGAGTTTGTCGTGTCACTTGGAACAACGTGGAGTCCACTATGTAATTTTATATGTGCCTTTTCCTTTACTAGTCATATAGGGATATTTATACAAAATATTGGAAACAAAAACATTATCAGAGAGATCAGATATTCTAATATACTAATGCATATTGTGTATCGGGAAATTCTAGTCGGACTCGAAATTAGAAGAACAACCTTATAATAAATGAATTGATTTTTGGTCGGAAAAGACTGAGCGACTAAATTGAAGAAACGTCCAGTGTATCAGTAAAAGGTGTGTAAAAAAGACAGAAACAAAAAACCGTAACTCTCAAAGGAGGGTGACTGAATGTGTGGAAAAAAGTGTATTTTAATAAAGTTGAGATCAACCAAGACGATCTTGATTACAGCATCCGATTACATTTTATGTCGCATAAAATTAAACTGTACATATAAGGACATGCCATCCACATAAGCACTCCATATATGTCTTGATTAACATATTTATTATTCAACGGAATGAGGCTCTCCATCCTTCCCCACACTAAACACCTTCTTAAACTATTCTTATGCACCATCAACAAACACTTTGTGAGACAACACGGCAACAGCACAACAACAACAGCAACCAAATATATGAGCATGTAATAAAATGGATCGAGAGAGAGAGAGAGCGGAAAAAAATCTCCTACATGGATCATCTCATTTCCATTCTTGTTACCTAAATGACTAACACTGTTTGTAAAGAGGTACAAAGTACTGTAATTTTTCCATTTAATTAACTAATCGTAAATTCGTAATCGGAAGAAAATATATAGGTATAATGGATTTCACTCCATTCCGAATAATTAGAATCTCTTCTTGTGAAATTGCAATTACCAATATATACCTTTCAATACGTCAGGGCTAATTTACTGAGTCTGGTTTCAGTAATGATAGATGGTAGAGCAGTACATATTGCATATATTTTTTATACATGCTTATTGCATAATAACGCAGATTTTTTTAAAAATTACTTTTTTTATGCATTACATATTTTTTGGTGGTTAGTACATATATGTACATACATATAAATAATCCTAAATGTATGTACGCTCTAATAAGTGGGAAAAAAATAAATGTAAATGAAGGCATGAGACTTGAAGGGATTGAAGGCCTGTATTATAGTTAGTGTTATAGCGCTGGTGATTTAGTTGAATGTGGATGAGCTGACTGGCTGGACGGGATATTACATACTGAATTGGATTTGGCCTCATATGATGAAACATGAAGGAACATAATAATATGAATGGAACACAAGAAAGATTTCTTGAAGAAAAATAAATCAAATGTGAGAGGAAATCCAGATTTTCCAATTCCACAACTACTTTTAAAAAAGATATCCAGCCTAATTTATTATCTTGGATTTCCTTGAATGCGTGTGTATCATAGCTACAAATACAACTTTACATTACAGACCAGCAACCAGCTTCCACGTATGTACAAAGTTGAGTTGTTCAGTCCAGTCCAGTCCATCCAATCCAAGCCCAACATAATATTGTACCGAAACCAAGCCAATCCCCATGCCCCATAGTCCTGAGAGCTTCTTACTTTCCCCCCCCTTCTAATATATCTGTACAAATACACTGACTCTTCCTCTATCCCTTCCCATTTACTTCGCTTCATTAAACAAATCATTATTATTATTGTTGTATGCCCTGAATCCAAATTCAAATCTAAATAAATAATATGTACCTATCTACAATCCATAGTTCTGACTGAGCGCGTATAAAATATTTAAAAAATATAATATGGACTTTACTTCTTATTTTAAATACTAGGCCAGATGCAGATGGAGATGCAGAAGCCGAAGCAGAGGCAGAGGCAGGTTGGACTGCTACACATACGTGGGTATTTTATTATTAATAGTGCAACTATACACGACATAATGTACAGAGTACAATGCAGCGTCTTCCTTTTTGGTTTTGGTGTTGAACTAGACTCGTGGACTCTGCACTAGATGCTACGAATTTTAGTGAAAGACACAATAAAGATTATGATTGGAACACTTTGTATATGGTCTAGCCTGGCTATGGCTATGGTTATGGTTATGGCATGGCATTGGTTATGGAAACCAAGACGAAGGGAAAAGAAATATTTCAAGATTAAAGTCTCTTCCCTACTTTTTTCTTTCCTTCCATTCTCTCCTCCAGATAACAGTGGAGCAAGGAAAAGGGAGTCGTATAAATATAAATATATAAACATAAATGTAAAATAAATGTCTAGCGTGGTTCAGGCTCAGACATTTTATTCCTCTTATGTGTTCTCTTGATCTGCCTTATATCTATAGTGTAGTACATATACCCTATCAGCATGGATTTGAAATGGTCCCTTCTTCTCTCGCCTCCATAATTTTTTCTCAGATTTTTTCCCATCGGATATTCGGATTCCAGGATATCTGTATCTGTAGCAAGTCTATCCATGTCAGAACTTCCTTTTAGTAAGTCAATTTCAAAACTCAAATTTCAAATTCAACGGCTGTCATTAGACTGTCACTCTGACTTTTATCATTATCACATGTGATTATTATTGGGAGGGAACAAAATTCTATTCGGAGCTGGTACTGGTACTGGTACTGGTAGTTAGCGCAAATGGATAGTACAGTGCATACATATACAGGCTGAACTTAAATAGAATTTATTTATCCGCCATATTGCAAGCTACATTACATCATAATCCCTTTATTATGACATGAATGAGTAGTGGACGGGACGTGGACAGAGTGCTCCATGTGTTTGGATTTGGAAAAAGCAAAAGTACAATTTTACAATCGTAAATAGTTTTGGGATTTATTTCAAGAAAATGAACACTGCCCCAATCTCCAAAACTCAATGGCAATGGCTCAACCAACAAAAACAGCTCCAGTTCCAGTTTTTCTTATTGTATGGAGCCTATTGTGACATTCCATTATCCATTATCTGTATATGAAATTTACATTTAGTCACTCTATACAGTCATCGTCTCTATACTGAATACATGTTTGAAAATTGTGAAACGAGGCTAATATTTCCTAGATACGCAAGAACAGGTAAATAGAGGAAACAGAGCCCAGTCGGACCCAATCAAAATCGGACATTTACAAAGAGCAAGTAGGCACTCAGGGCTCGGGACGAGTACTTTGAGCGTGTGTCTGTCTGATACTGATAGTGAGCGTTGAGCCTTCAAATTTATTTGAATTGTATTTGCTCCTGCCTCCATAATGCAATGGAAGCTCTGTCCCTCTCCGCATCATTATTAGTTGTTATACTTTTTCATTTCTTCGTCTTTTTCGAATTTCAAAAGTTGAATTCAAGAGAGAATTTGACTGTATGAGGTGGACGCATGTAACGGAGGTTAAGGTGGAGATCCAGAGCTCTGCCTATATACACACCTGTGACTATACAAGCTTTAAATATAGGCTCCTCTGTACTGTTGTAACTGTCTGGTAAAATATTACGAAGAAGGAAAAGACAGGAGAGAAGGCTAATATACTAAATAATACTAATGGTGAAAAAGGGAAAAGGAGAAGTGTGTGTGTGTGTGTATACGTATATAAATGGACTGAGAGACTGTGGGACTCTTGACTAAGAAGCTCTGAAGCTGAAGATACACGTAAGAGAGGGCGAAGATGATGAGAAAAAAAAGAAGTCAAAATTTATTCCCAAAACTGGACGAACCAGTTTCGAGTCTCTCTTGAAAATGCTTTTCTCTCCATTTTTCTGATCAATCTAAATAAGTTGGATCGTAGTTTTTGTGAAGTTGTATCCATTTCCATTTCCATAACTACCTATGTTTCAATGTTTCCCTTATTCCCTTATATTACGTCTCCCCATATGTAATGCACCGCGCCGTGAGGATGCTCCCTATACTGTGGGTCCCTATAGTTCCCTGTAATAATAACAATAATAATATAATCCTCTCAGATATGACCATTACGTCGTGATACATTTTACTCTTGAATTGTTGCTAGTTAGTCCCAGATGAAATATCTGTACAGATACGATACATTTGGATTACGCGGACGCTCGTAGGAATAATAGGAGGAGGCCAAGGAGACGATACAGATATCTCAGGATGAAGTCCGAGCTCTTACAAGAAACAGAAAAACCAGAACCAGAGCCAGAAAGAGACTACTATTTGAGAAAGAGGAGAAAAATAAAAAGAGTCAAGCCTCTGATTCCGAGACTCGAGCAGACGAAAAGAACGAGAGCGAGATGAGGGAGAAGGATGACGGGAAAAAGAAGGAAAAAGATTTTTTAAATCAGAAAGAATTGTGCCGCGAGGAGATGGTGAAAAAATGAATAGAAGACCACAAGAAGATCATATAGAATGGAGGAGTTGAGTGAAATGGAGCTGGAGGAGTTTAGCCGATGCCTGTCTGTGTCATGTACATAGTTCCAGTATGTACTTACGTAGCGTTGGTTGGACATGGACTTGGAGAGTCGCTACATATTTCACCTGCTCTGGTAATGGAGGTTTCCCTCGTCCCATCAATATATGTATTTTACACACAATTTGTGGCCGAGGATTATTTACGACTTGGCTACTTAATTACAATTAACCTGCCCCGCCTTACAGAACGCGTTTGTGTCATTCTATATTCCTTCTCAATAGTTTTTATATCCCTACCAAGCGTACCCATCCTCCTTCTAAATGCTCACTTTTCTCAATCAGACATTCCCACTAGCTACAAGCTACACACTCCACCACGCTCCCCATACACACACAGACACAGAGATCATATAACCAGAGCCAGAACTACATAGCATAGTACAGAGCGCTCATAAACATATATTAACTCATAATCTCATCCCCTCTTGGACTCTACTCTCTTTTCCCTCGCCCCATGAAATCTATCATATTCATTTTTCATACATTTGCTCAAGTTTACTCAAAAATTATCTTCCCAGCCGACGCACCATGCAACTCTCTCATCTCCACTCATCTCCCTTCTTTTAAACAAGATTCTCCTCTACATTTTTCTCATTTCCCAAGTCCTCTCTCAAAAACCTGGCCGTACGAAATACGAATTACAAATAACCAATTAGGTATTAGGAATCAGAACCGCAAGAAGATCTACTTTACTCTTTATTCTAATCATTATCATATATTTTTATAGGAGACTTGAGGAGGCCCGTCTATATAGCAAAGTGCATAGGACCATGAGCTACAAACTACTCCAACACAGGCCCACGATTACCATTTTACTGTCCACTTCTGACTATTATTATTTAAGTGACCACTGAGCTTCCGCACCCTTCTCCTGTCTAGTCAGCTCACGCTAAATTTCAAGTTTCTACTTTAGTTTTTCTCTTTAACCTGTCCTTTTGGCACTTGACGGCATTTCTCTCCCTCTCCTCCCCAGTCTCGTCTCCTTCTTTCTCTCCAGTGAGTGCAGTGCGCGAGTTGGACTGTGGACGTGAGAGCGGTGCCATTGCTCTCATTCTTCTTTACTTTAACTCAAAATATTATTAAAAATATACCAATAAACTTGTAGGGAAAACTGAGTCATACAAACCTTAATGTATGTATGCCATGCCAATCTGACTGCCCTGCCTCGTTCTCTCTCTCTCCCTGCCTTCTGATAAATACATCATGAGAAAGAGAGAAGTTGGAAATGTGGTATTGGTATTGGCATTGGCATTGGTGTTGATTCATAAATAAATCTTCTCCCGACCTGTACACGACACAACTGACCAAGACAAGACTCAAGTCTGAGGGACTCAGGATGAAATATAAACAAGTGTGGATTATGTGTAACAATGGAGATGAGAGGCTGAGGAACAGGATTCTAATCCAATCCAATTCAAATTGAACATCACATCGTACGGAGTTGATAATTCTAGGGAATGCTGCACTGATTGGAATGTTTGAAGTTTTTGGATTTGTCTTGCAAATCTGTGTGTGAGGAGCTCCACTAATCTGTACATGTGTATGTGGAGTCTTACGTTGTTGGACGGATATATGTAGAATTCCTATTACGACTACGACAGGACAACAAGGATGAGGCATATAGGATCCTTGAGATGTATGCAGAGTTTACAAGGATGAACATAATCCCGAGAGTCCGCTCTCCTCCATCATATCATATCACATCAAATCATACATGAGAGGAGGCTGCGGACTATGTACGTGACAGGCAAAGTACGGGGGTACTACGGGTTCTGGCTGCTGCTGTTGTTGCTCCTGCTCCTCTCATGCTGCAGACATAAAAATTATAGTGCTAACTTATGGGATCATTCCATATTATGTTGACCATACAGCGAGACATGAGGACTGAGTGTGTGCATACGTCCCGATTTGAATCTGTATCCCTGGCTACATGTATTTCCCTCAAACGCTCGTAGACCACCTGGTTGGTTACCAGTTTTACTTGCTTCAATAACTTGTTGGTTTTAGGTTGTTTTTACACAGGATTTTGAACTCACGTCGTCGTCGTCATCGTCATTTCTTGAGCTGACTGTGTGGTGGTGGTGGTTGCTGCTGCTCCTTTGCTCAGTGCCGGACAGATCAACAAAAACTTCATGTGTACATCCCTATAGCTCATATAACTAACACCAAGCGTCCGAAGCTCATCTACATCTCATCTCTCCTCCTTGTACTTCACCGTCTCTAATTGCACCTGTCTAAATTATCAACGAATGAGACTGGATTCATGTTCACTAGTCACTTTATTACAATTACAATTATCAAATGTTGACTGTCTGTATAGGTATAGGGAAACACGATTACATGGACTGCACTGAGCACTGGGCACTGAACACACTCAAAAGCCTCTTCACATTCCCTATTCTCAGATTCTCTCACACACAGGGAACGGCAGAGTGCAGAGAGCAAGAAATCCCTAGATATTGAATTTTCCCTGTCCCTGTCCAATCCATGCCATGCTGGGTTAACAAAGATCCAAAGATTATTGAATTTTTTAAATCTGAATATTCATTTCTCTTGAGTTCTTGAGTCGTTCTTGAGTGGAACACAAACAGACGAGACAGAAGAGGGAGCCAAGTCAAGTCAAGTAATGCAACCCAATACTCAACCAATGCAAAAAAAACAACATAATTAAATGCAGTGTAATGCATACAGTATATGCAGGCCATAGCCTTCTTTTTCGCTATCTATATTTTGTAAATAGTCAGCATGTACGCATTATGTAGTTAGGTGGGATTGCTATCTACTTCTACGCCTATACGTCTATACCACACTCTTCGAGATTGAATGCGGCTTGTTATTAGTGGTGATGGCTGATGGTATAGGGTGAAGTGGTGAAGTCAAAGTATTTAAGTATTCTGTAAATGTTTTGATTTGACAAAGTGCCCAAGCTAATCACAAGTGTTGAGTAATTTTCCAACTATACTTATGGTAATGATAATGATTGAGACAATATATGTAGGTAGTATTACATTCCCGATAATTATTATTGAATTATTATTTAGATGGATTTAATTTGTATTTGCTTAATTTCTATATACTCGATCTCCACCACAATTCCCAAGAATTTATATTCATGGAGGGAGATACATAGGGACAGGCCACAAGAATATTATTGATGATGATTCTATGGTCGTCTGAAAATCTGTCCCACTTCAACTTTCGGTATTGCTATTGTGGCCATCGCCTCCAAAAATAAAATTCATCGTCATAATTCCAATACGCAACCAAAAATACCAATACCAATAATAATAATTATTTCTCTATCTGTAAAATAGTAATCCCTCTCAAAGGACTAATCCCTCACCCGTCCTACATTCCACTGATGACTACTGATACACTCCATGCCGTGAGGGCTAATTTAAACCTGCATTGAAAAAGCATCACAATAAACGAGTATTTAATAATATCAATATTTTGCAACTTTAAAAATTTAACTGTGCAGTTAAAGGGGGAAAAGGAGCATGTAATATTCAAATGTATTATCAATGTTACGTCCGACTGAGCACAAATTGAACATAGTTCCATGTGTGTGACTGTCTCTCTCTCTCTCTATCTTTGTGTGTAGGAAATTGATAGGGAAGTTGTGAGAGCTTGAGAGTATGAACTATGAAGATTAAGGCTGATGCTGATGCATATTTTCTTTGGGTTTGTCAATTTGACCCAACCCAAAAAGTATTGAATATAATTGTGCAATGTAAGACAACAATACAGAAAACTAATACGGGCACAAGACCCCAAGACCAGTACCAGTACCAGTACCAATACCAATACCAATACCAAGACCAGTCAGAGTTAGTCTCTCAGTACACAATGATTGCTCACATTTCATAGAGTCAAAACTCAGCTTTTGACTTACAGTGCGGCGGTCTTAAGTTTTGAAGAGGGAGAGAGAGATGCGAGAAGAAGGAGGGATACAACTTGAAATTGAACAGAGTCAATTGTAATAGTCATCTTCACATAATATCTGTATTCTTAAATATTTCAAATTACCTACACCTAGTCCCCTATGATTATCAGTAGATACAGATAATGGAGTTTGAGAGCCTTTTTTACATTCACATTCAGAGGAATCACACAGAATTATCTGTCTTTCTCAAGTCTCAAGTCTGCAACATGTGTGGACGTGGAGTGTAGATTACCGTGTGGATTGTGGATGTGGATACGGATATGCATGTGGCATATAATCTATAGCTTGCTCAGATTTTAACCACTCTTATGTGCACTATATTAATACAGAAATCAAGCCTTTAACATAGGTAAAGGTACACTGAAATTACACTACGCTATATATTTGACTGGATACTGGATTGTCTAAAACTTACTTAGTGGGCACATTATTATACTGATACAAGACTGCACTGTTCCAAATCCAAAATCCTCAATCCAAAGTACTACCTACAGAAAGAAATAGAGAGAGAGAGACAGACAGACAGACAGTCAGACAGCAGTAGAGGCACTCGAATAAGAATAATCATGAAATAATACATAATAGTACATGGGTGTATAAATGCAAACAACAATGGAATCCAAATAATGTAACATGCTGACTCTGCCATGAAAAATCAACGGACTCTGACTATTAATAACTTATGACGCTTTGTCAAGTAATGAGTCTTCACAGTCTGCATGCATACATAAAAGGTATGTAAAAATTCAAAACTCTTTGTTATTTCACTTATGGCCACTTGCTTCACGTTTCCCTGTCCCTCTGCCTTTTCATTATTGGTTAGTTGTAGTAGTTGCTGTTTGTCGGTCCGTAGGCTTATTGAGTCAAGAGCAGAAAAAGGGTATGCGCCGTGTATTTTTCTACTACGGTGTATGTACATTCTACGGATACATGTATTTATTTTTTTATATTTAACCCTTTAACAGATTTATATTTTACAGATACTTACGATTAGACACTAAAACACTGTGAGACTCAGATCGCCTCACATCCACTTGAAGAGCTGTGAAATCATACATGTATTTTCACAACAATCATAATTGAGCAAATGTATTTTTTCCCCTGTAAATCCTTAAAAGTATAACTCATTACGATTCTTCTACAGTCTTTCCCCTTTTCTTTAAGAGTCTCTTTCAACTTTGAAATATTATTATTGTAATTTGTAATTGTATGGAGAGTACGGTGTATTATACTGATAGTAGTAGGAGATGTGTATTGGACAGGGAAGGAGAGAAATGAAAGATTTCATTTTGACTCTCTTGTTTTTACAAATACAAATACTTATAACCCAAGAGGGAAGCCTCACATAGCTCTGCGTTTGGTTGGATACACAATACAATAATGTAAAAATGTACTACACTTCTATAGCCTATTAATTATATAATATATCCACAGCAGAATAATAAGACTCCCTTTTGCCTTTCCAAGATGGGAGAGATTACCTTGCAAACTTTTTTGTTTTTGTATTTTTTTTTAAAGCTGTCTTACGTCATATTATCATCAGTAGTAATAATACTTAAACGAATTCTTTGAACAATGTAAATATAATTTAATGTGATCATATTATTATACACCCTATAAAAGCACAAATGTGTATAATATTCTACATTCAACAGTAATTATATATTTGTGCGATAATCATGTAGTTTTGCAATTTACACATTAAGTGCGCAAATATACACAAATGCTCACAATATACTCAAGATGGAAATGGAAAAGTACCTTAGCTACTAACTGGGAATAAGACATATAGGTACCTAGGCAGGTACTTTTTGTATTTGTAAGATTTCTTTGAAATTGAAATGGAAATTGAAATTGGAAATTAAACGATTTTACATCAATACACAACAACTTCTTGAGCGTAACTCAAATGCAATGTGAAGGGAGACTGATATTTAAATACTTAATAAGAATTTGTCTGATCGAAACGATAACGACTGAGCATTTTCATTCATCTTGGCAATTGTGTAGTATAGCTAAGTAGTTGTAGTACTCTCTATATACATGGCATGAGAATATTCATACTCGTAGATTCGTTTTCGTACATTCGCTAAATGTGCTCTGAAATGATAATAATGAGATCACATGGAATGATAAGATTAATAAAATTATTATTAATTGCTTCCCTTCTATCTATCTTCGAGTTGGATTCCGATCCTTAACATGCATACATGCTCACTAGTCAGTAGAAAACAATTGGATGCTCTCGCTGTGCCACTACACATTACGCTCCACTATAAATTGTAAAATGAAAAAAAAAATGAGAAAATGGCAAGGAAAAATAATATTATTATATGTGTAATTTATTCATGAGAATATGAATATTAGACACACATGTAGAGTTTGAAGAATCTGGACAGACAAAAGTCAGAATCAGGACGAGAAGAGAGGCAAGTGTATTAAGTGTAAGAGCAGAAACTAGTAGCTACTCCTCACACTACTAACGACTAACAACAACAACTACTACTACTACTACGACTACTACTCACTCCTAACTATAACTACCATATCATATAATAATAATAATAATATGTTCCCATCTAATAAGTATTAAAGTCCACATAGACTCACTACACACGGTAGATGTGGATTGTGGACGTGGACGTGGACGTGGACGGAGACGGAGACGGTGGGTTGATAGGGAATCGAGATATGGCTGAGAGAGGACGAGAATGGAATTCATTCAATCCTTACGAAATATGCTGATGAATAATCTCCAATCTATCCAAATCCTCACAATTGATCTTAATTGATCTCAATTCTGGGTTGCAACCAAACAGCCAAGCCCAATTGAAATATAACCAAACTAAAGAGCAGAAGGAAAAAGAAAGAGGAAAAAAAATAAAGCGCAGATAGGGAGTTGGATTTGGATGTTAGTGTTGGTGTTGGACTCTGATGATCGCCTCTGTTGCACGGTCTCCGCTCCTGTTCTCTGTATGTACATACTTTTTATTTTCCTCTGATTTCCCTTTTAACCGTAACTTAAAGTATTTTGCCTTTTATTTCCCTACATGCTCCGCACGGCACACACTCCCTACATGCCTACATGTATATCCATCCCCGTCATGGAAATGGAAAGATAGGGCTATGCTAAAGCAGTAAATTTATCTGCATAGGCAATTCTTAATTCCAATTTCAATTCCTAACTTACAAAAAAAAATACGTTTTACAGATGATAATATATTGTGTGTCTGCCTGCCGTAGTGGTAAGTCGTAATTCGTGTTTTGTAGCGCATCTCTACTTATGTACTTGTTGCCTTAAAATATCCATGGCAGACTGATAGCCACTGCGAGTAACATTTTACACACAGTAGTCGTCCTATGGAATAAATTTATAATTTTATATCATCATATGATCTGCAATTGGAGTCTGTACTGAGACTCTCTGAGCACATGTTCATAGTCATAGTCATAGGGAGCCCGCATATATCTGTACATACTACGGGAGAGAGCACAATATTATGTTTATGATTATGGTTGTAAGAGGAGTGTTACAAAGTCATTATACAGAAACAACAAGAACAAGAAGAGAATCGTGGATTAATTCTTGTGCTCACAAAAACGACTGACTGAGGAATAGATCTGAACCCCCAGCAAAGCTTACTATTAGGATTGGTGTAGGTACGAGATATTAGTATGTACATGGTAGGAGAACTAATGCAGTCGAATTCAATAGAAAATACGGGAGGACAAGCACAAGGGTAAATGTGATGTGATGGGATATGTGATTGGGATATAGATATGAGCCCAGGTATGCACCTAATAAATGATGAGCAGCGGAGAAAAATATTTAAATTGGAAACTTGGTTCTTTTTTGGGTTCCCTTGAATTTGAGTCTCTGTGTGGATCTGTGTGGACGGAAGAAGAAGATGAAGAAGAAAAAGAAAAAGAAGGGAGGTGAGTCTGAGCAAAAAGAAGAGGAACTCTAAAAAGAAACTTAATTAATTGCCGGGATAATTAGTCTACTAAGAGCAGTTGGTTCCTTGGTTGGGTCTCTCTAATCGTTAGAGCTGTGGCTGTGATAATAATGTATAGTTTAATGAGCCTGAGGGAAGCGGGCTGTATTGTTTTCTTGTCTCTGTCTCCTCTCGTCTTTCTCTCTATTTTTCTCATTCTATTTTGCCTTTATTACCACACCACACCACATCACCTCACATCTGTACGGATAGGGAAGGGAGGTTGTAGAATGGATATGGGGAGAGGTAGTTGCATGGTTTGTACTTTAATTCAGCTCAACTCATCATGTGTTCTACCTTTATACCGAAATTTCGTATTATGTATTATTATTTTGATAAGAACAAGGAAGGAAGGCTATTCCAATGAAAAAATATTCAACTTATTCAAATTCAAATTCCAGAGATAAGCTTTTTTTTAAAGATTACATCTAATGTATTTACGTCTTTTCTTTAAAGATATTTCTTTCTCCTTTCATTTTGCTCCTGCCTTTGGAACTTACAGTGTATTAAAAATCTCCGTACGGGAAGCATATAGCATATCCCAACATAGTACAGTATAGTATAGGGTAGGAGCATGACCATGGAAATAAATGGAAATGAAACTTAGGTAGGCCCTATAGTTATAGTCTCTGCACTGTATTACAGACAAACATGAGATCTCCCTCATACGGTCCACATTACGTGTACAATAATGTGTAATAAACAAGCTGATTGTGAGTATTTCAAGATTAAAAAGATTCAACGAGCCAGACCAGACCAGACGTGTACCACCGAAACAGACAGAGATAGACATAATATACATGGACATACGCTCAGATAAATTGCCTCCGAATGCATGGATGCCTCCTGTTGTACGTAGACTCAGGCTGTACTCGCTCAGTCTTATTTCTTGCTCTTGTTCCGAGTTGAAATTTGAAATGGAGAGAGACAGAAATGAAGTGAGAGGAAAACTTTTGAGAAAAGAAACAATTCTTTTGTTTTTACACTGTGACGATGACGACGACGACGACTACGAGAAAGAGAGACGAGGATCAAAACCTCGACCAAATCCAAAACCAAATAGAGTTGAAGTTATTTTCTTTTCATTTTATTTTCCGTACTCCACTTTTACTAATACTAATGAAGGACTTTTCATGAGGCTTCACACTGCCACGGACGTGTACATGTATAATTACACACGGCAGAGCATTTATGTCAGGGAGGAGAAGATCTCTCTTAATTTCCATCACCAGTACCATCCGCCCTCCCAGTACATAAATTTTTTATACAGAGCCCAAAGTAAACATTAGCATATTTTATCCATTTCATTCCGATATGAAGATGATTTTATTTGACATTTTATTCTCTGAATCACGCAGATATGATTTGTTTTTTTTATCCAGTCATTTCATATAGGCTGCCACTTGGATACATCAGTAGCGCTACACAGAGCAATAATTACGGATATACAAAGACACTCGCCTGTTGCACACACAAACTCTCTTGAGCTCCGGTTTCCATTATGATCTGCATATTATGCATACTACTGTACGAATTGGGTACATAATAGAATACATAATAGAAAAACAGAAACAGGGCCGCGCGTACAAAAACTTAATCGCTCTTGCTTCAAAGGGACTGTGAGGCAAGGGTGTATGTAGTATGTAGAGCTATGCCCACGTATGCGTCTTGAGACTCAAGGATACGAGAGCTAAGAAATTTAAAGAAAAGTTGCTCTTTTTTTCTCTTTCACTACATTCTACATTACGTCAGCTCATACTATTCAGATTTGTTCAAAAGTTTCGGCTTTTCTTTCACATATTATTTATGTTTGCATATGAATACAACGTTAGTTTTGAGTTTTGAACTTTTTTTTCTTCTTCTTCTTCTTCACTCTGTCGCTCTCGGAACAACTCTCATATGATTATGAATATGACTCTTGAGCCTTTGAGTTCTTCAGTCTCATATTTATCTTCATCCTTATTACATTGTGAGCTGAGAGTATTTCCTCCAACTGAAAGAATAGGGATGAGGCAAAGTCCAGCGTCAGAGAACTGGAGTTTAGTACTATTGGAGTAAAAGGGACGGAGGAGACTCATCGTCAGACTGATGGACACATTAGAGCATTACAACAAGTTGTAGTAGAAGTAGAAGGAAACAGAAAGCAAAAGGGAAGAGCACCTTGTTATCCTGATACGGGAGAAAACTACAATCTGTTGCTTCATTCAAACTACATATAGCCATATAGCTATTAGGAATATAATATTATTATTACATGTTTCTTTTCACTTTTGTTCCGTTTTCTGCCTCTCACTGACTGACTGACTGACTGACATTATTGAGCAGAGGCTGAAGTGGTTATACAGATAGTGGTGTTATGTTATGGTGGAAAGCAATAGCAATGTGGTTGCGTGTTCCATTATTTTCTATGAATATGTATATATCCATATGGCTTTAGCCTTAATCTAATTGTACTCAATATACTTACATACTAAATACATACACTTATATTTTTGATTCTCTTTATGATCCTACCCCATCTTTTCACATTCTCTAACATAAAGTTCAAATATTATTATTACTATTATATTATGAAGGTAAAGCTAAAGTTCCTCGTGGTGGTGGTGGTAGTTATTACTTACAGAGATATTTCCTGTTGGAAGTTCACATAGGACACTGGCTCAAGCGCCTAGTCGTGGAGAGCCCATTAGTCTAACTAATAATCATAAGGAATAGTCCAAGGAGAGACTCTGGTCCTGGTTCTCTGGTTACTACGGCTCCTCTAAATGTTTAATGTGTAAAGGTAATTCGGGAAAATACAAGTTGTTCCATATATTAAGCGTCGGTCTCCTTTCCCTCCCTTGATTTATATCCAGGCCTCAACTCTATTTTATCCCGAAAAATTTTAATGCAGTTTTTAGTTTTGTTACTTTACTGCCGTTTTTTCCCCTTAATTCACTTCAATTTATTTCCAAACACTAATTCCTTTCCTCTTAGCTTTTTTCCCCCTTACTTCATATGGACACAATTTATGAAGCTCTCATATTCATATACAGTATTTATCTCTCATCATCTCTCACACTTTTTCCCATTTAGTCTTACGATTAGTCAGAGAAGGAAAAGCCATGAAAATATCTACATCCACCACCACAAGGGTTGAGTTAGAGTGTATGTGTTTCGTTCAAAAATTCAAAAATGCCTTGACGTCCACTGGAGGAAATATTCCCATTATATATTATGTGGTATTACACCACTGTATAAACAACCTTTGAATTTGAATTCTTGCAGCACTAACGTCACAGCGTATTATGAAGAGTTATCAGTCATGTAGACTTTATAAGTAAATGGACACTATATTATAACATAATATATTTAGATGTTAGATATGGCAAAAATGCCACCATGCAATCAATTGATACGTCAAGAAAAAAAATAGAGTTTGGATGCGTAATGAGAACCTTTGGTTATCTCCAACTGGAAATATACTCTCCTTTCCTCCACACGTTAGGTGGCCATATGGTTTTATAACTTCAATAATAAAAATTGTAATATGAATCAAGAGGAATTATTACAGAGTATTTGGACAATATAATGTGCCCATATTATATTAGAGCATTCACAAAATCCAAATCTATATGGAATTAATACTATAAGTAGTGCAGTATATAAATAAACGTATATATATATATATCCTCGCAGAGTTAATCGACTTCATTCACAATCACCAATCAACATGTGTAATATAATAGAGCACTTTCAAATTGCAACAGTCAAGAGCTAAGAAAAAAAACATGAAGACTTGGTCATAAATATCATACACATCCACATTCAACAACACAAGTAAGTACCTCTCAGTATGCACAGCTACTATGACTATGAACGCTGTCAATTAGGCTGGTCTGTCTCATTTTTTGGCGAGTCTAAGTACCTACCTATATTTATATACCATATATAATTTTTGAGCATGTAATTATATAATTAATCGTACAGCCGAAGGTAATGCATTACTTCCACGTCAATGTATTTTTATATCATACAACAGTCAGTCAGACAGTCAACAGACTGACACCAATAAAAAGCCAAGCAGAAAAAAAAATAAGAATATTGAGCAACCAACAAAAATGAAATTGTATATTAAATTCTATCAATATAAATTAATATGAAATACAACAAACAGAAATACATACATAAATTATGATGATATTATAAATGGTAGGTGGTATAAATATGACAAAAGTGCATTTAATTTGGGATGAGGAGATGATGCAATCCTTATCAGGAAAGAAATAATAAGAGCATAAAAGTTTCTATGTATATACCGTATAAGATGGTATATGGTTCAATGGGGAATTTATATATCTATATTTCATTCACGTGAGTCAGGAGCAGGCCTTACATAAGAACAGTGGTAGTGATGGTGGTTATGGTTGCTGGCTCTAAATAAAATCCAAGTGTCTTAAAATACGGGAGGTAAAATATCAATCTTTGGAATTGGAATCCAAAAGTAAAAAAAACTTTACGATACATTTTTAAGTCATAATTTAAGCTCATTAATTAATCACCAACCCCCGTCTAACCAGCGTGAACCATCAGTATAATAATATGTAGTATGGAGGCAATGCACTTGTCTTCCTCTGGAGTAAGATTCCACATTCCACGCTCCTAATTTAACCCTTGGCCTCCAGTGTAAATTTATAGCAAAGTATTTGTCACTAATATTCAAGAAGCATTATGAAAAATAGGATACTTAAACGCAAGGTAATCACACAGAGCCACTAGTGTATAGTCAATACCACCTCTGACGTAGAAGACTGGTCGAATTCGAATGAGTGCGTTTTATTATTGCGACATAAATAATTAGAAAATAATCTCTTACACGTAGTTAAAGACTGATACGATAAATAAACAGGAAAGACATGAAAATTAATATTACAGTAATTTTTTTTGTATGTAAAGACAGAAAGACACAATCAATTATCTGGATTACCCCTGCCCGTACCGTACAAAGGACAAATACAACCCCAAGAACAAGCACTCCACATGCATGTAAAGGAGATCTATAAAATTACTAAATTACACTACTATACGCTTCAACACTATGCTGTTGTAGCCGACTGACCTGTAGTAGTAGTAAAAGTGGAGATACACATAATATGATAATGATAATAGTATATGAAATTGAGCATATAAATATTAAGGTGGTTCTCATGGTGGTGGTGGTAATGCATTTGTATTTTTAATGTATGATTTATGAGCTGACAGAGACAAAATGAATGAGTTCACTACCCACCGCACTTAAAAACGTAAAATATCTTGTCTTTGTCTCTCACTCAATCATGAGGAGAATAGAAGAATCAGAATCAGAGCAGAGCACACCCGATACAATATCAATATCTCGTCTGTATGGTAATAGTAGTACTTGTAACGGCGTACATAATTACCAACATACAAAGTACAAATACCTATATAGGTACCTACCTATGTAGGTACGTATGTACGGACCTACGGACACAGAGCGGGGAGGAAATTCATTTCCATTTACATTTTACACACAAAAATGAGTCACATGTCAAGAATTTGAAAGTTGATCATGATCATTTTCTATCGACTTGACAGTACAGTGTAGAATTTTTAATGACTCTTGTTCTCTCCTTTGCTTTTTGGTAGTACGGCTACGGCTACGGCTCTGTCTCTGGCCTGGGCTTTGCATCTACTGGCCTTTGTTCTTGATTCTTGAGCATATTTTTTTCTCTCTGTGTGTGTGTCTCCATTCTTGAAGTCAATTTGTTAGGTTGAGTTCCCTTGTACCTACCTACGTAGTATGTATGCAACAGGTTGTGAGATAGGACTCGGGCAGGATAGGAGTGAGAAAGAGAGTAAGAAATAATACCAAAAGTGGTATAACCTTTCAAAGTCACAAATAATCTTATGTAGACAAGAAAATAAAGCGAAACAAATTTTTAATTAGCAGATAATAACTTTGTGAATAAATTGTAATGAGCAGACATAAAATACTAAAGATGTCTGGGAGACAACCTGTGATGCTTGCTGATAGTTTCGAGAGATAAACTAATATATATGAGATAGAGATACACAGACGGAGAGAGAGAGAACAAATCTGATGGTTTGGTTGAAACAAGTAAAATTGTAAAATTGGAATAAAAAAATATATAAATTTCTGATATATTAGATCTAGTGGTCTACAACTGTGGCTACTACATTACATATATGAGATGTTCCCTACTACTACTACTACTAGCACCACCACCACAACCACCACCACCACTACAACTGCCACCACTACAACCACTCAAGACTGAAGACTCACAGCTACAAAATACACACACACTTTACTAACAAATAATCACTAACCAAAGGCAAAATACGAGTCCGAGTCTGACTTGGAATAGGAATAAGTACAAAATACAAAATACAGCGATGAGGATATTATATGGACGCCATCACAGCATGAAGTAGAATAATAAACAAAAGTAAATGTCTTTATGCTCAAGTTTGCTCTGAAAAACATTCTTGAATCTCTGGTTTCTGTCATCAATAATTTAACGAGAGACGCGGAATGGAAAGAAGAAAAAAGTCAAGGGAAAAGAGTATTAGAGACTATGGTATGGGAAGGAGGGAGTTTTTTTTATTTTACATTTACATTTGCTCACATCATATAAAAATCTATACACTTACCATCTCATCTCATCTCATATTTTATATTTTCTACAGATACAGAATGAGATCTGTAAAAACTAGATTAAGAACATTTCACCAAATTTAGCATGCTCTTACCAAAAGTTTAAAACTTCCAAAACTCTCTACACATAGACATCTCAAAGAGCTCATCATCACAGATTCTACACAGAGTTCGGCCCTCTGCTCTGCCCAGTCAAAGCCTTTAGTCTCAAAGCTATAGTTTGAGACTTTTCAATTCAAATATTAACTCATCTTCATCTATCTATCTGGGCTCATCCGCTCCACATCCATCCACTATCCACAAACTATAATAATATTTCAAATTTTTTTTCCCTAATTTTTTCCCTCCCCCTTTTCCCTCTCTCTCTCTTTCTCCGTCCCTTCTGTTTACAACCAATTTAAACTATTACAGTACATCATACATTTTCATAAGATTTCAACGAGTCTATCTCACAAGTTAAGATGCTGATAAAACTCAAATGTAAAGCTAAATCTGTGTGAGAGATTCGGACGCTGCATCGGAGAAGATGAAGAATGAGGACTCAAGTAAATTCACATAACCGTCGGATCATGTTTTGCAGGCCTGCTGCTTTATTTCATCTTTAATTTAGCCTGAGCAAAACACGTCCACTTCACACACATCTATGTAGTGTATAAAATTTAACTTGCATTAATAATATCACTGCACATAAATATGCCCACCCTACTATTTAATTCTACACATGTAATGTAATATATACCTTGGTTACTCCAATGCACAAGTAACTACATGCATAATAGATTTGTAAAACAAAATAACTCAGCTAATGAAAAACTTACAGGGAATCTTTCAATTAAACAGCTTTGAAATCCTACCATTTTTTATCAATCCAGTTATCGGAATGATCTGAATGATGTTCTATAGCATCATAAGAAAAATCCAAATGAAAGCGAAATCGAGTAAAAAAATATTTTATATTTTAAAATCCAAATCCAAATCCAACCAAACTTTCAGTCGTCTCCTGTATCTCCTTTCTGTCCCTTGCGCGTAAGACACACGTCAGCTCATCCTTTATCTCTCGTCACAAAATCTGTCTTTGACGGTGACGGTGACGGTGATCCTCTTTCCCCAAACAAAGTCTTTGCTGTAGGTTCCTATTTTTTTACAGTTTTTAGTGCAAAAATCTGTCTGTCTGTCAAAGGATGAGCGACGTTAGGATTCACACACTCAGACAGAGGTCCACACATTCTGCATTCAACATAAGAGATTCGACATGGGATTGTAAATAGTAATTGGAAGCATCGCATCCTCAAAAGATAAAGAAAGAGAGACACTTTGTGATATGTGAGATACACAGAGAAAGACAGAAATATGTACAAAAAGAAAGAGCAAAATCATAAAAAAATATATATATATAACAGTACTAAAAATCTCTGAGCTGAGAGATTAGGATTTCCATGTGGAAATCAGATCAATTTTCAAGATTTCAATTTCAATTCCAATTGTAGATAAAAGAGAAATACGGAAAAAATATGTGTAGGAAATAGAGATGAAAAAAAAGAAGTGTATTGTTGCCATCCATTACTTTTACTGTTACACTATTACTATTACCATTAGAATTCCAATTCAGATATTGATTGCTATTCCTGCCTTCTTTGCTGTTTACATTGTAACTTAGGAGAGGTATCCGAAGGATTGAATTTATATCAAGGAATCATTTCATTTTATTTCCCATTGATTCCTCGTCCCCGTGTTCGTCCTACTCTCTTACGGGACACAGTTCCATTCTCATCCACACATTATGATCCATGACCATGGGAATTGAAGCGAGCCAGAGACAGTTCCAGGATGAAAGAAAAAGAGTGATCAGTTTAGTGTGATCGTGATCAAGGAAATGAAGGCCCCACCAGTACCACCACGTGTAGAAATCGTCACATCCCAATCCCAATAAAAATAGAGAGTCGTCAAAGGATACAGAGAGACACCGTATACAGTACTTAGTCAGGGGGACTAAGGAAGGACGTGACAGTGTGGAAATAAAACGGGATCTCAAATGATATCATTTCTATGAGTATTCCTTACTAAATACCTGCCACCCCGACAACACAGCACAATACTCCGTACCTTTATACCTTTGCATTTACATTACCTACGACGAGTGCCTCAGTCTCAGCGCCGGATCCTCCAGGTCCAGATCCAGATGAGGACGAGAACGAGGACGAGACAGATACCGGGGGAGAGAGAGTGAGAGAGGAAGGTATGTGAGTTGTGAGATGGGCGAAAGAAGCTGTATATGCCCGTCAATTGTAAATTGAAGGAAAGGGTGTTCTTGCACGCTCGGGACGCACATGCATAAAAAAAGGGTCACCAAAAATTGTATCAATTGGATGAAAAGGACTGGGCGATGAACCGTTAAAATGAAATGAAGATAGGGTTACCTATCCTGTCCTTCATGAGTTGTTTATTTTTTTACCCCCGTCCACCATATCTCTCTTTAGAATGCTCTAATCATTTACCGCTATTTGGGTGATACAAAAACGAGACGTAGGTAGGTAGGTAGGTATACTCACATAATTTTATACAGTCTATACCCATAGTATTAGTAATAGTATCTCTTCTCTATCTGCGTACCCTGAACCTTGTCTGTCTCCGTCTATACGCTGTATGTACTACGTATTTTTAAGCATTCAGGCAGTGCAGTTATACAATCTGCAGATACTGCATCTCATTCAAGAAGGATTTTAAAATGACATGAGGATGGACTGATGCACTTGAGTCTTCAGTTCTGAGTTTTTTTTTATATAGAGGAGATTGCACAATTTCCAATACCCAGATCCAACTCGGTCGTTTTCGTTTTTATATAGAACGTGTGGTAGCTGGTGTTTGTTCATCAGTTTCAAATTCACAAGGCCATGGCCACATGTGAAGTATATAAAAGCAATCTTCTCTTTCTTTTATCTTTTCATAGTATTTTTTTATAGTGCATTTTATTTTTACAAAAAAGGCAAAAGCAAGAATATCTAGGTTAAAAAACCAATTCGATATCGGATCTCTCAGATATCAAATGAAATGACAAATACTACGAAAAAGAAAAGAATACACATATCTGGATCTGGATTCTGGATCTAGGATAAAGAAAGGGTGAAGGAAATAAAATGACATTGAACTGGATTCTGTATATTTGGATTAGATTGGTTTAGGTAGGGGAGATGCAGTGGTGCTTGTATATATAGCTGTCTCCAGTACTCTCGTGATGGGAATATTATATGAAACTTAAAACCAGGCAAAAATCTCTGTGTAAAATGTCACACAGTTTTATGGAGGAGCGGAACCAGATACACTGACACAAAGTATCAACAAGAACAAAGTGTATCAAAAAAGATATATAGATTTTTATAGAAAGGGAAAAAGTGAATTTCATGAGAAAATAAAGACAGAGTGAGTACACACAAATAACTCTCGCACTTTTTAAGTTTTTCAAGAAGAAATAGTCTCCAGAAGAAAAGAATATCAATTTATCGGAAGCCGGTACTGGTATTGGTACTGGCACTGGTACTGGTACTGGTACTGAAGTAGAAATAAAAATCTAAATTAAGCAAAAATCCAACTTAGCCCAATAATACTCACAAAGATGCTCTTATCGTCAGATGTTCAAACTAAAGGAAAGAAAAAACTCTTCTTGGTCTGATCGTAGAAATAAATAAAAAAATACTCAGTTCTTCAATGCAATTGAAATGACAAATGAAAGGAGACCCGGCGGGAAATTTACAGTTTCGATTTTAGAATCTCATTAACTGTTCAACGTACACCACTTCTTAACCGATAATACAGATAAGCATAGCCACCCCATGTGTTTCCAGTTACTTAAAATTAATATTACAAAGGCAAGATGCCACACAGTACGAAAAAACAAAGCTGTTAACATTTTATAAAAAGTTTTTATTTTTTTTTTTGGTCGTCATTTTTGTAAAAACAAAAAATATGTCTGGCCTCATCTTTGCACACAGACATTTCCGTGTCCACTTAATAGTCAACAAGACAAATAATTACGTGAGGGAGCTGTGTAGAGTTGACAATGAAGAGAAGTGGAAAAGCTCTCTCCTTCGCCTCTTGCCCTTTTTCCTGTGATTTTAAGCTTATAGGCTTCGACAGCATTACATATAATATGCATACATAATGGTTGTCATTTTGACTATGTGCCTTGTTTCAATAATTTGTGAACAACACTGTAAACTGCAAATACAGACTACAGAGTAGTTATAGTACTACACAATGAGGTATCTATCTATTCGTTTATATGTATCTATTCAAGAGCTAGAAGCTCAATTTCCAATTGACTGTCTGCTTTTGAGTTCTGTCTCGGCTGGAGTCTGCCTAATAAAACACTGGATTCTCAAATCTGGAAAAATATATGTGCTCACTTTTATTTAATCCTGATATTCTGAAAGAAGTGAGTGGAAGTGGAAGGATCTTGAAAATCGAGCGCAGATATATAGTCTCATAAGAAACCACATCAACATCACACTCAAACTTCTCGACCACATCACATCATCCCAAAAACCACGTATCAATTTGACTTATCAAGAAAAAGAAACTAAACTTGTTTTTTTCCTTCCACTATGAGATCTCTCTAAATCATTATTTTTTTTTGCTCCAATTTATTTGTTTTCTAAATCAAATTCTTAATTCTATTTATTCTATTGTATTCCTATTTTTGTTCAATGACTAGGTGCGCGTACTATGAAGTATGAAGCATTCTCTGAATTCATATAAACCAATTTTTGTTTTACGTGAACTTTTAAATCAAATCAAATTCCACTCAAGATCAAGAATCAGAACTCATACAATATTCTTGGAATTTAAATTAAAACTTTATTCTTTTTCTTATTTCCAATCTCACATAGTAACATACCATAAGAACCTAACTCTGATTACCATTGTAGTTGCCTTTAGCCATTTTAACTTTACACCGCATTTTACATTCCGTCTGTATCCTACACGATCAGTATCAATATCAATATCAATCAGCATTATATCAAACTCCCACAAACATCCATATCGATATCAATAAAGATAAATTAGCATTTGGGGCAGGAAAAAAATAACAAGGATTTAACAATATATTTTATTTATATTATGAGGAATTTGAAAAACTTAAATGACAAGTACTACCTATAGTAGAGTAACGAGTAGTACCTACTTAAAAAAAAACAATACGAAAGACGAGAAAAGTCACACCTAATAATGCGTGTGTTTGTGTTAAAAGCCATCCTAAGTAGGTACTCTGTAGTAATATTCTAATATATTCTCTTAAATGTTAAAAATTATAGAATTTTTATTTTTATTGGAATTCCAAACCTATATGAAACCCATCAACCTGTACTCACTCAGTATAATATATTACGGTATCTTATTTTTATTGCATTTCGATTACAACCCCAAGTACAAGTAAAACAACAACAACTGTATACAGGTATGGAGCATATACATATTATATATATACTATTAGTTATTATGTGTAAATTATTTATTTGAATTTGACTATATATTATTATGTTATATGTGTACGAAAGAATAGGATGACAAAGAAATTGTACCTTTATAATTTTTTTCCCCTTCTCTACTATATACCTTCCTCAAACCAGTTAAATTTTATGGGATTAGAAATACTTGAATATGAGTAATAGTTAATAGTAAATGATAAATTAGAGAAACAGTGCCCAGAAATTTATTTTATTTTTATAAGAGCTGATCGAGCCTCAGCCGAAGTCCAAGCCGAAGCCAAAGCCTCTCATCGTCCAAGTACAAAACGAAGAACGACAAACGTAATAACATGGATTCATCAAATTATTATTCATAAAATGAATTGACTGCTTTTTAATCGTTTTGAGGTGGTCAGATTCATGGCAGGTTCATATAATATTCATATATTATCATATATTCTAGTTCAAGTCAAACCAGACAAGCGGAGCTCTCGAGAAGTCAGTGTACAATAATGCAAAAGGAGATAGAGGTATACTGAAGAGTGATCTCATATCATCATAATCGTAAGGATATAAACTAAAGTAGGATGGATAAAAAATCAGTTAGGAAAAAAAAATCCCTCATAGTACCAGTGCCAGGACCAGTGTCAGTGCCGTTGCCAGTGCCAGTGCCAGTACCAGTTTAGCAGATTCAGCTACCACTGCACTGCCAGTCAACGTATGTACGATCGAATCGACGGTGACTCTGACTTTGAGTTCGATCTGCTGTGAGTATTACAGTAGGGCGAGTACCGTGTGTGTGTGTATGTGTGAGTAGGATATCCATAATGAAGGGATTGAATGAGTCGTCAGACTTGATCAGTTATTGTAAATAATAATATGAAGATATAGGTTTACAAATGTAAATTTATTATTATTATTACTATCCGGTGATAGCATAGTGGTAGTAGATGTTGGCGTTGGTAGTCTCTGAAATGGAGAGAGAGAGAGAGAACCACAACAACATAGCCCATCAACATGGAGTAATTCCAACATTTCACGCAGGTAATAAAAATCTCAGATTGGTTAGATGATCGAGAGTTACAGCTTTTGATAAAGACTTTAAATCATAAAAAATAGAGACTGAGGAAATATAGAGATTTTATATGGAAATGGAAATGGAAAAAACTCATCTCTCTCTCTCTCTCTCCCTCCTTCAGTCTCTTACCTTTTGCATAAACATGAAAATTGGCACGCAGTCTCATTCCATGCATGGGGGTAAATGAAATATAGTGGGACAACAAGTTTACAACAGTCACACACGCACACCTATAGACCTTATACTCTCCGTCTAAACTCTGTGCATAATACACTATCCACACAGCACACGTACGTATACCTACATGTATAAACAAATATACCAAAATTCCACCTGTATGTGCAGACAATATTATGCACATCCTCCAATACTACGCTCAATGTTGTATTATTAATAATGATGTTTCTGTATTTGAAGGAATTGAAAAAAAAATTAGAGATAATATCTCATGGTTCATGGAAAAAGATGAGTGAACGGAACTGCTTTTTGAACTTGGATGGAAGTTTCAGGATTGGACGGTCGGTGGACTGTCCAGCAAAAGCAGCTTTCTAACCAGAAAATCTACAAATCTTCCTCCTCACATAATATTTATCACATCACCATTCACCAGTCCGAGACTCCGTCAGCATCCTCATAATAATCATGAGTAAATACACTCCTATATGACCAAGCGTTGATTTTCTCCTTTTTCTTGAATATTTCATGCGAATTCATAATAATAAAAATTCAGTGGTAATATAACACACTCCGACTCGCCGTATGTAGAACTCAAGTTATGTAGTAAGGTACCTACCTACGTTGGAGTTGGAGTAAAATCTTAGTGATAGATCGTGCTTTCCTTATACTACCTGTACATACCCAACTTGCATTGTGGAAGTGATACTCGTACCAAATATTTAGTACCTCCAATTGGAATTCATACCCAAGAGGGAAGGGAAGGAAACAACAAGGGGGAAATTATAGCATATACACGTTATTAACGTCAACAACAACAACAAAAACAACTTTGGTAATTATATATAGATACTGACACTGATATAGGGAGTAGTAGTAGTAGTAGTGACTCAAGACTGACTGAACATCTTAATACAGAATCAGGAATACAAAATAGAAAAAGAGTGAATAGTTTATCCCAGCAACTCGCCTCTTCCCTTCTATTCCGTGCTAAAGTTCAGTAAAGAGTCTTGAAAATGAAATCTGTCCCAATATGAATTTGCACCAAGTGTCCATTACCATTCACCATTTACGACGACAAGGCAGGGAAAAAATATGTTAGGAACTGGGAAATTCTCTCGCATACCCTTGTTCCTCCATGTCTTGATGATTTTATAGGGAGAGAGAGAGAGAGAGAGAGAGAGGAAACGATCGGCTCAATTTCCACATGAGCATTCTTGCCTATAACACTCTGGTTGACTGCGTCATGCAACTTATCCACATTTACAGAAACGTTCTTCTCCTTCAAAAGTCTTTGGCTCTGTTTTCACTTGACGCTCTCAGTTTTTTTTAGTTCTGGCTCTGGTTCTGGTCAATTATAATGATGTGGAAGTAGACGCATATATACCTGAGCCTATTAATACTAAATAGTATTACCATATTACCTGTATACGCATATAATGCAAGCTAATAGTTATTTTAATTTTTTGGTTTGGTTTTGGTAAGATGACTTACATTTAGAGACTCATTATGCATAGTCCATAGACGAGATAAAGATGGAAGTTTTTTTTAAAGACAAATTTTGTAAATGTAAACTACTAAGCCTTGTGCCTTGTGCCTTGTGGAGCTCATTATGATTATTATGTGTGAGGAGAAATGTTTGAGGTCTCGGCTCATATACTGCACAAGATAATAATATAATAGAAAGACGTCTACCCTCCCTACAGTACATACACCATCTACCTACCTTCTTCCTTTTACTCTCACTAGTCAGTCTAGGCTTTGGCTTCGGCATCGGCATCGGCACGATTGCCTTTCGGCCACCTTCCTATTTCTATTTACCACACATATTACACTTTATACTACTCTCTCATCTCAAGACTCGCGCGACTCATGCTTTTGGTGGATCTCGGACTCGGGCTCGAACTATACGAAACATTCCATTTTTATCGAGAGCACAAAAGCCACTTCCAAATCCAAATCTAATTCCAAGTCCAAATTTAAATCCAAGACCAAATCCAACATGAGCCAGCAAGCAAGCGTCCATACAAATCCTAAAGAATTGACTACGACGATGACGACGACGACGACGTCGACGACGACTCGTCTACAATGACTTATAATAATAGTACAAATCACAACAAGGGGAAATTCCTCAACCATTTTCGTGGACAATGCGTAACTACTATGACTATATATACTCCTACACGGCCATGTCCTCACAATTACCAAGACACACTCATCATTTACGTCTCCTAAACCTCGACGATTATGCTCACTAGTCAGTCAAAAAGACCTAGTAGGACATTCTATACAGGCATACATATACAAATGTCCCTGTGCCTCGTTTGTCCTCGTGGACACATGACTTTTGAATTCCATTCTGAATTAAAATGAGAAGAAGTTTAATGAATTTCTATTTCTTATATTTATTGATTATTGACTATAGACCATTTTCAATTTAAATCCCAACTGTGAGGTTTCAGTGATGTGATGAGGTTTGCTCTTAATTTCTACTCAGCCTTTGTGAGGGGCTCTTGAGCTCTGTTGTGAGCATCTCCTATCAACAATATCTTAATGTAAATATAATGATAGATGTTGGCTACGATTACGATTACACAATTAAAGAATTAGAGTTTGGATTGGGAAAATAAAAGTTATTACTTATCTCTAGATTTAAAAATTTTTTGAGTGCCCTCCAGCCCTCCCCAAATAATCCCAAAGGAAAGGAAATGGAGAGATTGTAATTTGTAAAAGTGTATAAATACTCCTCAGACTCACGTCAGACAAATACACACACACACACACACAAGACATCCACATATTTGGGGAAAGAAAAAGCCAGCCAACTCATGTGTACAATTTAAGTTCTAATTTAACGATCAAAATTTAAGGTTCTCCTTTTACGCGTACAATCTCATTACGATTAGGCAATTTGCTGTCGTTATTACTGCAATTACGTAAAGATGAGAATCATACGTTTGGACGTGGAGCTCAAATCCTATTGTAATCCATTGGATTAGAGGTCCACGTTGGACACATAAAAAAACCACGATATTTCCTTCATTTCTAACAAATTTGTCTACATGTACCTACCTACATACAGGCCATAGTAGGTTGAGCTTGGTTACGGTTCTCTTCCTCCTCCTCCCACAGACCAAGATACACTTTTCGGGATTTTCTCTGACGAAATAATACAATTACAGGAATAAGATGAAATAAAGGGAAAGCGCGGAGGGAATCGTTTATACAAATCCTTATGATCAACTCAAACCACTGATTATTTAATTCAGTCAGATTCATGAGGAAATAAACGAAATTTCTCCAAGTTTATTTAACTAGTCTACAACTCCCTATATGGACAGGGGAAATGCAATCATATATCGGGAACCAATGTGTGTAAGCATATGTGAAGCCCTACATAGCCATTGCCTAAATACCTGCGAGTACCTACTACCTACATGCTCACTGAGCTGTGTTGAAATTTTGAAATGGAGAAGAAGATGAAGAATTGAGAGGCGGAATGAAAATTGTATATATTTTTTTTTCCTGGTAAAAATGATTACATCCCATCTATAACTAATTCTCTCATACGACAAATTTCCCTCAAAAATACATTATAATTATTTAGAAACCATACGGATACCCCACCATAGAGACCAAAACCGAAGCCAAACCAATCCAATTCACTCCACAATACAATACACTATTACTCTAATAGTACTACTATGTACTGGGTAATAATAGTAATAGTAATAATAATAGCCACAGTTGAAATCGGAATTCGGAATTCAAGTGTAAAAATCTATAAAGCTCCACTTTAGTAATTTGTATACAATAAACGGAGGACGATCCGTCCGTGGTCCTGGTCCTGGTTTTGGTTTGGTGTGGTGAGGTGTAGTGAGGTGTGGTGTGGTGAAGGCGAAGGTGAACTCGAACTCCCAAGTCAGAGGTGGTTTTCCACATTATCAGTAAAAATGGGTACAAGTAAAACTATTAAAAAAAGTACAAAAGATGTAATACTACAAATGTATCCTTACTTAGACTTCGTCTGCAACTTGTATGTCGATGTCGATGTGAATCTTACACACTGCATACGTTCGCTCGTCTGCCTCACTTATATTCCCTCTTAATTCCCTTCCCATTCTATGCATATAGCCTCCCTCCACTATGCAATGTCTGTCTATGTCTGTAGGTCAAATGCCTCTTGGCTTTTTCTCTTTTTTCTATCCGTGATTAAACTTAAAAGCATCCCAGTCCCAGTCCTAGTCCTGGTCCTAGACCTCTAGCTATAGGGAGGATCTATCGAGTGTTGAACTACACAGGGAATTACCATTTAAACAGAAAGGACATGATGATAACAGTGGGCATTCGAGTCACTCTAATTTTACCCCAATTTTAAGAATGAACAAAAAAAAATATCTATATCTTTTTTTCCCTTTCATTCTCCCTCAAAACGTCCACTAATTCCAAATCCAAACTTGCTCAGACTATTAACTTGAGAATTCTAATGTTGCTCACATCCTGGTCCGGACTCCATCTCCATCGCCCATCGCCATCCCTATCCCCATCCTCAGTCACTCACTCGACTAACTCCACTAAAACTATGAGCTAACGTGTGAGACATATAGTGAAACAATTCGGTATTTGGTGAATGTGAACAGCAATATATAAGTAAACAGAGAAACATGCACAATGGGGCAGATCGAGAGAGGGGGAGAGATGGAGAGAGACAGGAAAAGAGGAAGATGTCTAACATGTACAGTTCAGGAGACAGAAAATACGGGAAAACAGATAATAATAATAATACCGGTACATCGAGGATGTAAACACCACAACAACAACCAACAAAACTAGAGCTCACTCACAATAACAGTACAGAGACAGAATTTCCTTTCCCTATTATTTTCCTATTATTTTGTCCTCTCAAATATTTACGACATACGAATGAAATGAAAACGACTCACAAGTCAAAGACAGAGCTATGTAGTGTTATATGTACATATGTTTCCAGCTCTACTACAGTAACTAGTCTCTGACTGATTACATCTTAAAATTCGTCATCCTCACAGAACAGCAACGTAACAGACTTCTCATGTTCTGAGTCAAGGCTTAAGTTTAACTTAAGAGACCAGATGTAGACTGTGACTCCAGTGCCAGTGCGTGGATGTGTACCTACCTACTTATGTAGACTGTCCAGACTGGTACTGGTACTGGTACTGGTACTGATATTGGGGCTCGTCCTGGCCCTGGCACTCATTCTGGCTCAATCCAAAGTAAATTCAAGACAGAATAAAGAGTTAAGATTTGAGTGAAAATCCATGGTTTACCTTGAATAGAGATCAAGTGTATCTTCTTGACGAATATGGGGGTAGTTATTTTTTTTAAACAGAAAAGATTTTATGTATGCAATCTCTAAATATATATATATAAAGATGGAAACCCCTATGTAGATTGTAGATATATGTAGATAGGAGATAGGAGAAGAATGTAGAGGAAAGCGGTTTTTATTTACGAGAGTACGGATGTAGTCTAACACCAGTACCAGTATCAGTACGAGCAACACGGCGGTAGGATTTGTATTTTGTAGATGTAATATCATAGGATACAGGTCAAAAAGATGAAAGGATCTTACTAGTTAGTTAGTTAAGGATGTAGATATATTAAAAAGGGATATATAGGAACTTATAGGTATACTTTTTAATGCATTCTACACGTATACAGACAAGAGAAGGAGATACGTAGTATTTATTTTATACTACACATGATGCGGACTCAAAACGGGAAGAAAAAATAGTTCTTCATCAGAATTTCCAGATTCTACTACTTTTTATAAGTCTTCTTTAGTTCTTATACGTCCAGAGAGAAGTGCTCACACACATCACATGTGTGCTCGTATTTTTCAAGATATTATATATGCTTTTGCCGTCTTAAAATCCAAATCCAAAATCTCAAGCTAAAATAAAAACTACTACATCACACTCCACCACCACCACCACCATGGACATGGCCCACATTACACATATTATTTTACGAATTTAAAACTGTACACTGTATGACTCTGTACTATTTGAACGGAGTATGAATGTAGGTAGGTAGGTACGTACGTTCGTACGCGACGTAGGTAGGTAGGTAGGTAGGCAGAGCGTCCACTAAGAGTTGAGCTCTGTTTTGTTCTCCTCTCTGTATGCATGATCGTCTCCTTCATCATCCTAATAATCCGTTCTTTTTCTTTTCTTCCCGAGCGTCCAAAGTTCCTTTTTAACCCTTTTCCCATCAAGATTTTTCTCAGATTATATTATATTCCCCTTTTTTCCACAGAGAAGTTCAACATGAGCCCTTACATGAAAAATTCCGGACTAAAGCAACTAAACCAAAATCCAAAACCAAACTAAACTAAAACTATACGGAGGATGGAGTGGAGTGCAAGGGAAGTCAATTCAATGCAATGTAATGCAAGTAAAGTAAAGTAGGAGCCAGAGCAAAAAAAACAGTATATTTTTTACTCTCTCTCTCTCTCTCTCCTTCTTTTATACATGGCACACACATACACACTTGAATGGAGTATTGAATTTCCTTCACGTTTTCCACAGTCATGTACATAAAAACTATCTGTATAGCTCCGGCTGCGGCTCCGGTGCCTTGGTAGAATGTAGGAAATAGGTAGGTATACAAATAACTCCCCTATACAAATAGAATGTGTTCTTCTGGTTGTGTACAGATACCCTCATCCCTCTGTACAAAATGTACATGGTAGGTAGGTAGGGAGTTTAAAATAAGAAGTGCAGAGCTACTCTCGGATATCTCTCTATTGCTAAAGAACTAAGAATACAATTTGGTCCTGTGGGCAAATAAAAATATCCAAAACCATCCGTACAATACTACTTGACTACATTTACACTGGCTCTCCAGCAGCAGCAGGAATATCATCAGCCTTAATGCCGTCCCGTACTGCACTATAATAGTGAATTATTATCATTATCATTATGCGTCCTTTTATCTATCCTTAACCCAACTAAGCCAAATCCAAATCCAAAACCAAAAACTAAACTAAACCAAACCAAGGCAACAACGTTGAGTTGGGATTTTGTCCTATATTGGAACCTATTTGGTTTTAATTCCCTATAGTCCTTCACCCTGTTATATTACAAAGTATTTTTTTTCATTATAATATTTTCTATTGCTTAATATACATTTAAAAAAAATTTCCGTTATTGGATAAATACGGAATCTAATGCGAATGCTTTTAAAATCATTTTTTTTCCACTTGTACCTTTTTACTACATATAAATTTGAGAATGCTGAAGAAGATTTTGAATTTTGTGTGTGTATGTGCCTATGATGGGGATGAGGATGATGATGTGAGTTTTTGATTTTTGAGTTGTTGGTTTCTATATTCTGTAGATTTTAAATGTGAACAAGAGGTTTTTCCTTTTGGATGGTTGTTCTTGATGTGGGGAATAATATGAAAGGGTTGAAATTCAAACAAGGAAAAAGTTGCTGCAATCCCTTGAAACATCGAAAGTGTTTTTTTTATTTGCTCGTCAAGTTTAAGTCCTTCTCTCTCACTGTACACTGTACACTGAACGCCTGTACTTATGGAGTCTCTCTCTCTCACTTGCTCTGTACTTGTACTAGTTTTGTGAGTTTAAAAGAGCTGGAGAAAGAGTGAGAGTGAGAGGCAGAGAGAGAGAGAGACACACACATGGAGAAAAAAATGCTTTTTGTGTTTAAAGTTTCGTCGAATGCGTAGAAGCGTTTTCATGTATTTCACTCTGTTTATTTCATTTCTTATAGTTAAGAGAGTTAAGACTGGGACTCTGGCACTGCAATGTTCTGTGTGGGGATGGGAAAGGGAAAGAAGTCCAAGTCCAACTTTAAAGCTACAGAGAGCTACAAAACTAGTGCTACTCTGATTGTAAGCTGGAATCATGTGGAGATTGTCCATATTATATTCTAATGTGCTGTGTGAGATGCGCACTTATGATTACCTTATTTATTACTACTTTGATTTGATGCATTGGAACCATTTTTTAAACTTGATCTGTAATACAATAACAATACAATAATACCTGTATTCTCACTAGTCAGTCCTCCTCATTGCTGTATACGTGACTCTCCTCCGTCCATTTTCCTCTATATAATATGGCGCTCATATATAGACAGAAACTACCTACTAGCACTGTGTAGACTCCACACTGCGTTGCCATTGATATTGGCGTTATGGCTTGGCACTATATAGCACTATATTAGCGTTGACTTTTATCTACGTACCTACCTAGATTTCGTACGTACACTGTACACTGCCTACGATAAGATGAAAACTGAGAGAAAATATAATCCGAGGAGTAGGTATAATAATGCTGTGAGAGAGTGAATAAAAATTAGAAGATATGATTCGGAAAAATTTTATGATTGAGTCGACAAGATTAATATTCAATGGAGACGAAACGAGGAATTCATTTAAGATGTCTGAAAGTATTTTATTTTCAATGATTAGAAAAATATATTACTTGTATTGTGTTGAGCTATCAAATTCATAGATGGAATTTTCTGATAAAATCCCGATTTGTGCATGCTTCACTAAATTCTAATCGTACACGTCCCCTCCATTCCATCATCCTTTTACTTTAGTAGCAAAACCATTTACATCCACAATTCATTTACTCTATAATGCTGTCCGCTGTGCATTGTGCTCCATTCTCTCCTCATCTCGTCTCTTCTCATCTCGAGCTCAACGACTTTACTACTCCGTCTCTCTCCTCCGTGTCCCGCCTGTGCATACGAAAGCCGTCCACTCACTACATATTATGTACGGTAAGACTCCTATAAATAGTCAATACTCTCGTAGTCCGTATCCGTTGATTGAAGTATACCAATCTTCCTAATTCTAATTCTACTACCAACCACTCATACTAATATATACCAATACTAATAGTATGTACCTAGTTTACAAAGTAGGTACAGACAGAGAATAAATGTACTCGTGGACAGGAGACACACAACTTTTGACAATGTGAGGGGATGAGGCCGAGGCTATGAAACTACACAACTATCAACTATCTGCACATTAAGTGCAACTTTGAATTTAGAATTTAATACGGAGTGAGACAAGAGAGAGAGAGAGAGAAAGAATTCTAGCATGCTCTCGACTCAGACAGAGATAATACGTAGATGGACTTTTTAAGTTGAAGAGTGAGAAAGAACTTTTGACTCGAGAAGAAGGAAAACAATGCACAAAGAAGTTGAGGACGAGGAGTTCCAAATGAGTTTATAGATAGTGATATATATATATGGATGGATGGATTGGTTCGATGGATGGATGGCTGGTTGGTTGGCGAGGAGGCAGACTGACTGACTGACTGGATAGATGGATAGCTCCGAAAAATTTCCAATTCCCAATATGTAAAGGAAGAGATAGATAAGAATTTCCTCATTAATGTGAGCAGCATGCGGTCGTTGATTGTCTTGTTGTGTATTGTGAAGCAGTTGGGGAATAGAAAGAGAAGGAGAGAGAGAGAGAGAGAGAAGACGGGAAAAAAATTGAAACGATGCAAACCAATGAAAAATTGTTATTCATCGAAACACCCAGGCCTGATTGACACTTGACAGTTTGGGATATTAATAGTTATTCCCTATAGAAAATAGCCAAAGCTAAAAACCAAACAAATATCTCCAAAGATAAAGTTGGAATATCGGTATCGGTATACGAATACTAGCCACGAAGCTATGGATGGCTCTGTAGCTATGCACTTGAAAACATTGCCAACATCAAACTCATCGATTCCATTATATATTACGATATTATATTATTATACCTTACTATGATTATTATTATTAGCATATTTATAGACATCCCAAATTCACAACAAAAACTCAACGCGGACTGATACTCTTACTGTATAGTTAATGGTGATCGTGGTGGAAGTCAGTAGTCAATAGTGTGAGAGCTTTAGGATACACTGCATAGTTAAGTGAACTGACTCAAGTACTTACTCTGTCGCACTATATGGACCTGAAGGGAGTCCAAGTCCAAATTTAAAATTTAAGTCTCTCTGAGTAAGCAATGTAAATTTTAGAAAAGTAAAGCAAAAAGTGTTGGAAACCATTGGACTGAGGATCAGGACCAGGACGATGGACGATCATATATAATCAATATATATGTATAGCTTCAAGATTTTTCCCTGAAAATTCTCAAGGGTTGGGCACTCTTAACTTCTTCTTAGCTGAGCTTCTATCCAAACCCTTGAGTTCAGAGCATTCCTTTTTAGAGGAGCTACATACTAAGCACATAGAGACTCTGAAGCCTACAGAAAAATACTCAATACCTTCTCAACAACTCATAATATCATCATCATCACACAGAAATATGTAAAATAAAAAAAAGAGTACAGTAGAAACCCAGAACAGAACAGAACAGTGGGCTGGAGAACGGTGGAAGTTGAAGGTGGAAGGTGCTTAGACATGAGCTAGACTTTAAATTTGAACTTGACTTTACTTACTACTCCTTCCATGTTCGAACCATAATCATTCAACATTCAAAATCCAAATCCAAATCCAACTTATTCAATATAAATAAAAAATATTATCATTTCCCAAATGTCATATCATGCATCATGTAGACCGAGACCTACACATAAGCGAAGATGGATGGATGAATGCATGGGGAAAAAAGTTAAACATCTGTCATTTATACTTGTACGCTTGCACCTACATACAACAACGACGACTAATCCCAAATATGCACCATCAAAAAACTATTCCTACCACACTACAGGCTACAGGTAAAACTATACATCTTTCTAAAAAAAATCCACATTTCCATTTTCCCTCTCAGCCCTACATGTTGTATGTGCATATTTATAGACCATATACACCAACCAATACGAATAACAAGTACAAGAAATGTGTAAGTATTTTTTTTTTCATTATATTATATGAATTTGAGTTTTACACTTGCACGATGCCCACACCTTTATTTGCTATTTTTATGTACTTTCCTGTGTGCAGCTCAAATGTCTCTCCTCCACATAAACACTGTGCAAATAGATTAGAAATTCCTTTTTATTCTTCCCTATGAGTCAAAACAACTCGATGATTTTTTGTGATTGTGCATACTCAATATATTCCCATTCAAATATGAATACAAAATGTGAATTTGAGTCTTCATGGATTTTTTCTCCTTCATAAAAATGTATTTATTTACAATTTACCATAGTGCATAAACCAGATATCAATTTATTTTGTAAACTGCGACGAGTAATACATTGTAAATTGGAATTTATCTTACATTGTAAATAATATAATATGGACACTTATGACGGCAGCGGCAATGATAGGAAGAGAAAATTTTAATCTTTCTTTTTTTTTTGCCCCAGAAGCCCAGAAATTACGATTATGACAACGACGACGTATTATAACGACCAAAGCCAAAACAATATCAGAAGTCGCCGCAGTGTATAAAAATAATTTGCTCGTGGCGATTGATGACGAGGATGCTATTGTGATTGTAATAATTCCTGCGTTTATAAAAATGTAGATAGTAGGTACATTTTTTAAATAAGAGGGAAATAAATGCGCAAAAACCCTAGCTATGCCTTTGTGTGTATCCTTGAGTTTTGAGTGTGCAGAAGAATGAGTAAGAATGCCGTCAGTCCGTGCCATATTATGACTATATGAGCAGACCAAGTTGAATGTGAAATTTTTTACCCAAACAAGGAAAGCTGAAAACTCAAAATCTCAAAAGATGGAAATTATTTTCTTAAAAAAATTATAAAGAAGATAAATACACAGATGTGAAAAATACAGAAAATGGTACAACAATGCATGCATACAGCCATAAGCCTACTCCAAAGCAAATCTCAGAATCCCAGCCCAAGTCCATGTCCAACAAAAAGGACTGGATTTGGATTTAAATTTGAATTGTAAAATATGCTGAGGCGATGGACCGGACGGTGAGATGACTGTTGTTATTAATACAACATTGCATCTCGTACCACTTCCACTCGTCAGAGTCAGACAGTCAGCTGTGGTGTTGGTGTTGGTGGAGGTGCTGGGCTTACAGTGCGAAGGAAGGAAGATAAAGGGAGTCAGTTGATGTTGAAGGAGACGAAGATGCAATAGTAAAATAGTAGCGTTGGTGTTGGTGTCGGTAGTTGGTTTTGGTTTGGTGGTGAAGAAGTGGCAGAGGAAATGATGGTGTTGGGAGCAGTAGTGGTAGTAGTAGTAGTCGTCGTAGTAGTAGTACACACACAGGTAGAAATTCTAAATCTTTAGATTGACAGTAATATGGCTCGCGTGTGCTACTGCGTAACGCCTCACTCCAGCTCCGACTCTTTCATTAAAAACCGGAAAGTGAATTTCTCGAACGCCTACACGAATTTGTCAATTTTTTTCAACCCTCCCCTCAAAACTCAACTGGCCAGGAATGGCTTGTCTTCACAAACTGTGTACATGTTCCTTGGTCTACGTCTACCTCTACGTCTACGTCTACTTGTACCCACAGACAGATACTGAGAGAGAGAGAGAGATACAAAAGGAGAAGTTGAACTTCACTGGGATTGGGACGGGATCCCTGTTCGCTGAGGCTGCATCCATCCATCCATCCATCCAACCATCCATATGTACCTTCACGTGTTCTATGCAGAGACGCTCTAAACTCAAACCATTACATAGGTGCATTGCATCCTCATCCCTTATATCCTTATATCCCTATACACTACTATGTGCATGCCTACACTATTATAGCCTTCTCATTTTCCGTGTTGTTACGCGGAGACTGCTGCCGTTGTCGTGGTGTTGTGTGTACTCACATAATTTATACCCTACACAGAGATTACCTTGTTACACTCCTTTGTATTTATACATGGGACATAAAGGAAAATATATCTACAGATTTGGAATGTCCATCATATGATGAGACAGACTCCTCAACACGTTCTCAACACTTTTCTGACTTTTTTAAATTCATTTCATGTGAAATGATACCCTCATCCCAGGCTCATTTTCTTCAACACTAACGTACACACACACACACCTTTCCCTCTCTCCCTCTGTATTCTGTATTCTAATAAGCTATCAACAGGAGGAAAGGCAGAGGCATACAGAACACACTGCAGGCGAAACGGACAAATATTTTTCTTTTTCCTTGTTCGTTTACAAATGCAGAGGAGATACATAGTTGTACACTCGGACTGGATCCTCTGTCACAAGTCACAGAAGAGACTTGTGTGACGGCTCAACTATGCATGGATAATACATTTTTGTACTCAAGACTCAAGGCCTATATTATACGTATATTATACTATGCAATGTCCAGCTATAGTTGAAATCCAGTTGATTGTCGAGAGAAATGAACTAAAACCATGACACATATAATTGCAGATTCCATCCAAATACTATGATGAATAATTGTAACGTCTTTCCACGAGGGTAAAAAAAACTCTGTTGAGTCGTCTGTTGACTAGAACTGGAGGTGCGTTTGGAGGGACAGACAAAAAAAATGAAGAAATACCAAAGAAACGGTGGTGGTGATGGTGGCGGTGGCGGTGGTATGGCATGACATGGTGATGCACAGAAATTGTGCTGCTAGCTACTAGATTACAGGGAATACCTCATAAAATATTCATATTCAAATTTATCTGAATACTGAAAGCATCATATCCCTATCCTATACTTATAATACTTGCATGAAATTTTATTTTTATTTTTAATACAACATTGAATACAATAAGTAATAAGCAATGCAATGGAGACCGGAGACCGGCCACGGCCCCGGCATATCGGACAGAAGGAAAAGTCCAAGATACTCATGTGGACTATGCAATATATAGCGCATAAGGAAGGTGTATGAGGGAAACTACAGATCGCCTCCTCGTCTCACAAATACTACTCACAATAATACAATGGCTCTCGTCTTACATTTTTCCCCCCTCACTTTTCTTCTTCTTCTTCTTTGGCCATCTTTCTATAAATGTGTTTGATATTATTACCTCGTCTTAATATGATGATGTAGTTGTGAGGGAATAGATCCGACAGAGGATTCCAAATCTCAAAAGTTAATAGTAATGCACCACGTCTTTAGAAACACATGTTCCATGAAAAATACCTGACAAAGCGTAATATTTGACGAGGGCCTCCCGTCAAAAACTCCATAATTAATCATTGTCGAGGAATTCTTTCAGTAATTTTTTCTCCTGTTCTTGTGTGCTACAAAGCGCTCATATTCCAACTCCAAGAGTCTACACATATAGATTATATAGGAGGTCTGGAAGAGGCTGGATGCGGAGCTCGTCTGGTTCTGGTGCGAGTGTGGTGCTATGTTTTATGGTGTTGGACTTTTGGTGCACGCTCATATGACGCTCCATCCATGGAAGTTTATGGATGGATTTCGGTATTAGTTAGTACAGCTTAACTCGCCTTTCAACTCATCTCAGAGAGAGAGAGTGTGTGTGTGTGCTCAGCACCGTCTCCGTCCCCGTCTCCCTCCCCCCAAAAATTATATAAATATCCTTTCTTCTATGCATATTTTTACCCCAAGTAGATTCCAGATTGTACACAAGAGTAAGACAAATAACGATAGATTTTTCAAAATGAACGAGCTCTGTGAGTTGAGCTGATAAAGGAGAACTCCTCACTCAAGGTTGGTCATCACATCATTTCGCTGTGGCTTTTGACGGGTCTCCGTGTAGTATGCACCAACCATGCCATGGTGGATGGAGTGTGTACGGAGCTATGAAGACGAGGAGAGGAGGAGGACGACGGCGGCGGCAGATAGATTCAACACAGGAAAAAAAATCATTTTCATATGTACACCCACAGCCCCAAATATACATAGCCAAAGTTGAATAGTAACAGATTAGACAGAACTCACAAGTACGCTGTACCATTTATATTTCTTTTTATTTATGTAGTGTGTATCAGTATCTGTATCAACTATCAAACCTCTTCTATATAATCCACCCCGCTATACAGATAGATACTACATCTATACATCCTTCAGACACGTATAGACACCTCACCACCATCATCCACTATCCACCACCACAGAAATAAGAAATCAAGACAGCGTCGAAATTCGAATTCGGCTTTGACTACTTTTAACTCATGGTCCGTGTGTAGAGTGGAGTAGTGTAGGAGAGAAGCAATAATCCAATGAAATTGCCTTCAGCTACGCCTCTATAAATTGACCTATTCATACTTTTTTCGGATGAGATTTCAGTTTGAGAGATGCCAGGAATTAAGAGTCTTTCAAGATTTCGTCTTGTCTTTTTTTTTCTCTCTTTCTATCCTTTTACTTATGCTATGCAGTATGTACGTGCCGTATCTTTACCCATAACCAAGACCAATTCTTCCACTAAGCAACTTTATAAGCTCCTTTTCCTCGTATTTTTTTTCCAAATCCATGCAGAAAGCATTTTGTAATAAATGGATAAATAAGATGCTTAATAAGAATATCTATCTTTTGGACCAGCTATTTTTCTACGTTTTTCAATTTCAATGATGATGATGATGATGATTCTCGATCCTGCTCCTGCTGCTGCTGCTGAGACGATGAAGCGAATCAAAATTAAAATCAAAAATCAAGAAAATAACAACTGGTTGTCCTTCTCTTCAACTATCCAGCCGTTCTAATTCTAATTCTCTATCTCAAATACTCACTCAGTAGTCTCCTAGACGTGTGATGTAATATATGATATAGCTACACTCTCTAAATGTCTAAATACAAATTGCATGCTACATACGGGGATGACTGTATGGGAGGTGGTAAATAAGGGATTGGTAGGTTGTTACACAGCATCTTAAAAAAATATCTGAGAATTCATCTGCATCCCTATATATATATCCGTATTCCTATTCACAGTATATAGGTATCACATATCTAAGTATTTGAATTCAAAGTTGAATTCGAATTCGAATTCGAATTCGTCTTGGACTCGGAGGATTGATTGATCCTTTAATTATACTCACTTGTATTTTCTATTTTGTACACATTGAGTATCTATATCATCTGTTAGCGTGTCAAGCAGATCATGTTTTTACTATCAACTCATCCTTCTGTAGTTTTAAAATCACATTTATTTCTCTCAATACAATAATACAGACACCCTTTTTTTTGAACGGCACCCTTTCTTCCCGTCTTCGTTTTCGTCTTCCTTCCCATTCCTCCGTCTTACAACAACCACCGTACACCGTACGGAAAAATTACAGGGGAACACAGCCCCTTTTTTGATCAGGTGTATGTACTGCGCCCTGTGTACACGTTTACACACACGAGTACGAGAGTTTATGTTTTGAATTTTTATACTGTCATATAAGGTGAACATAAAACCAACGACAAGTCAAATTTGTGTAAAAATGTGGTCAAAATGTGAAATTACCGTAATATATATCTCCCATTTGGATTTTTATAACTTTTTATCCACAAAAAAACGATATATTATCCATATTTAATCACCACCATCACCACTCAATAAGCCATTTTACATCCCTATAATTTTCAAAGGCATAACCACACCACCAAGATTACCCCAGCTATATTCTAATTTTTTCCCCGAATTCAAATTCGTCTACACTAAAAGTAAAAGTAAAACTAAAACTAAAACTAAAACTGCTACGAGTATCTTAAAATCTCTTAGAGCTATATCTTTTTGTGTTTTTTTGATATTTTTTTCTTCATTGATGCCTGTTACATCCGCGCATTTGAAAAAAAGAGCAACACATTATTTTACTGTCAGACTGTATGCATGACACCGAGTGACTTTTACTGTTTCATTGTCACGACAAGAAGTCTGCTAGAGCCTAGCGCTCTGTAGATTCTAGAGGGGGAAGGAGGGAGAGAGGAAGAGCTGGAAGAGGAAAAAATGAGGGAAAAAATTTTAAGTTTGCCAAGCGGAGCTACGGAGCTAAGCTAAGTCATGTCATGTCAAGGGAAGGCATAAGAAGGCTCTGAAAACCCCATTAATAAGAATAATTCCATTCGACTTGAAGATATTTCTCATTTCATGCGTCCTTTCCACTCCACTTCTTCACTTCTCCACTCATTCGGCATTTTGGTATCTCTTGAGCTTCATCAGTTCATCACCATCACCATCAAAAAAGCCACAGACAGAGAAGAGTCAGAGAGTTAACGTCAAGTAAGCGATCCACATTAGTATGTATGTACCTACGCCCTGGGTATGTAGTACTTGTCATCGTTGTAATCGTAATAAGGGATGGTGAGTAATAATGTGCTCTACTCTCAACATGGCATAGGACCATCACCATAGCCACAACTCCGGCCTTCTTCCTTCGTGTGTACCAACAGGAATTATTGTTCAAGAAAAATCAACTTACGTTTTACATCCACCTATTATCATTGTGTGTGAGTACAGATTCTACAGATACGTATCTATCTTTGCACTTAGAGTCGAGTAGTCGAGAGTGAGCCGTGTACATACTGAGTGAGTGTAACCCTAACCCCCATGATTCCGATTTGATTGTCTGCTATGGAGCATAAAACTGACTCTTATTTCTCAGCTTTAACTCTAATCGTGCCTGTACCTCACATACAGTCACAATAATACAACTCCTAACCACAATTACACAGAGACATGCACATACAGAGAGAGAGAGGCCTAATTTCTAAATCAGTCTCTAAGGTTTAAGGAATGCATATAACCTAATAAGCCCTCTCATTATAGTCTATCCTATTGAAATGAAAACTATATAAAACTATCAACTCCTGCTCCTACTCCTGTCTACATAAAATAGGTAGGTAGGCATGTGTCTAGTTCCTTCCTACACTCTATAAAGGTAATATATGCGTCTTTGGACTGCGCTTATAAATGTATAGTTTTAAAACTCTGTCAGCATCTCGGATCTCGTGTGTTTCAAACTGACTGATGATCGCTATGATAGGAATACACATTGCACACTTATCACAATCAAGCAAAGTCCTTTTCCCTATTTTTTCCCCTACCATTTCGCCTTTTTTTCCGTGTCTATAGATGTAGGAAGGAGGGAAAGTGGAGAGACATGCTTATGGGGAGGCTGTGGGGAAGGTATATTTGTCCAATAAAAGTTAGGCCTAGAATTAGTCTCTTTCCTTGGACTTGGTCTGGCTGAAGGCCCATGCCCAAGAAGCAAGCCCTCCGCTCGAAATTTGTCAAAATGGAAATGGACGTGACATGAAGGAAGGAAGGACGACGACGGCACAATGCTCAATCTAATATAATATAGCACATAAGCTAAATTTGAATCTTGCCGAGTCCGTCTCTTTTTTTTTCATCATTTTTTTTTGTGTGGTTCTTCATAATTTACGTCATTCACTCCACATGCACGAGGGTATCTATCATTACGCGTTTTTTTTACTCACTACCACTGCACTGCCATGTCAGTACGATGCCATATAGAAGTGCCACTGTCTCGTTCTCGTAGCCTCCTCGCATAAAAAGTAGCTCTTGCTTTTTCGATTGCCAAGGAAATATATTTTGTATAAATTTAAATCTAAAGTCTTACAGGATTCGTACAGAAAAAGAGACATGTGGTAATTATGTGCTAAACTTATAGATAAGGAAATATATCGGATTTATTTTGAATCTAAATCATGGATAGGGAAGTAGGTAGGTAGGTATGGTAGGTACCTACGCATTACTTAAATTTAACCGTAACCGTACTTTGCGTAGGATCTATGTGTGTCTCACAATGAGATGATGATAATGATGCTAGTTGATGTTGATACGTTAATAGTGGAGGAGTTTAGAGGTATATTTGAAGCTCGGTGTGTGTCTATATATGCATATAGCTCTGGAGTGGAGAGTTGTTATAATTCATACTAGAACTAATGATAATAATAATAATAGTAATAATAATAATGGGTTGCCACTCAGATCAGTACGCTTCATATTTACAAGAACGGGACGGCAATCCTTTATTTTTACAAGGAATATCTCTCCTCGTCTGTCCGCGTCCAGGACCAGGACGTCCATATACATATTTGTTGTACGACAACGGCATGAAAACGAGAAAGAGGTTGGGTCTATCACTTGAAGCTCGTGTGGGATATGTATACCACACTCCCTACTACCACACCGCACTACCTACTTACTACTACTACTACGTCCACATAGAAGGAACAACTCTATCCGTCTCAACAACTCAACAACCTCAGAGAGCACATCCCAAGAGCCGAAGACCCAACTCCAACACCAACACCAGTCCCAATCCCAAAGACCAGTGCCAGAACCAACATCAGCATCAGCATCAGCAGCTCTTCACATTCAAGTTCATTCTGACCATTTAACATAAATACATAAAAGTCCTTCCTTCGTAGTCGTGGTCGTATTCCTCCGAGTATGTAGCCCATGTGTTGTTAATAGATTCGACCTCATCAAATTTGTACAACTCAACCATGGTTTACTTCGTCATTTATTATTATTATTATTCTTTGGGAAGATAATATTAATCTGCTCAAACGTACAGACAGATACCACGACACTGCCGAGCCAATAACGCTAACTACAAAATACCTGCATATACAGAAATACACATACCTATCTATCAGTAGATACACACGGCTATGAAATCGTACTAATGACCGATACTTTACAATGTTTTAAAAGGGTCTGAGCTGCCATAAATATATGAGTAGCAGGTATATGTATATACGAGAGCCACAAGTACGAGTCCACTGCCCAGCAGGCTGCACAGATCGCAAGACGAGCGAGAGGAGTGTGAAGCTATAAAGAATGAGGCTGCTACCATAATATAATCTGTAGCATCCAACGATCCAACTAATAAGTAATATGTTCACTTTGAATTTGAAGGAAATATGTTTGTGCGCTGGGGCTTGTGCTGGTGCTGGTTAGTGGTACAAAGCTGGAGAGTGAACGATTGAGTTTAGATGTAAATTTTCCACAGCAATATATTTCCGTTTGAGAATTTAAAAAATATGAGAGAAAGGGTGAAGAGGATAGGAGAGATACATACATTGGGATAGATAGATGGATCGCATGAAGAACTGAGATCGGCACGGCCGCCCCGCTCTCGCACACACCGTACGTCGTCTCGTCCCGTCCACCGCATACTCACACTGACAGAGACAGACTTACAAAAATCCTACAATAAAACTACATTTCGTCTTCCATCATAACATGTATTTATTATTACTACAGATATTACCATTACTATCACTATTACTTCAAATACAGAGATCCCCACTCACTCCACACACTCTCTCGCTATAGATATTATATGGATGAAAGTCTACAGGAATGAGCTACGCACACATATGAAAAATATAAGCGATTTAACGAAAACGATGGAATGGAATATGGAAGGAAGCAACAAGCCGAAGCCCAGGCACGGCAACGGCAACCCGTCTACTATATGTATTGAGATTTGAATTTTGGATTTGTTGAACGAAGTGAAGTGAAGTGAAGAGGTTAAACTTTTTAGCTGAGTCATTTTATCATTCCTCTTTTTTCATCTCATTTCTCATTTCCATCTTTGGTCAGGAGTCGAGAAGGAGAAGGAGAAGACGAAGAAGAAGAAGAAGACGAATAAGTGAGAGAGCATCCCTCCAAGTCGGATTTATCAACTTAGGATTTCTGAGCCTTGTCCAAATTTTTTTCCCCCTTCATCCCCTCTCTTTTTTCCCCCTTTTCTATTCTATTCTCCTTCAAAAAATATCTTACAAGCTCAGAAATCTATGACGACTCGACGACTACGAAACGACGACTGTCTTTTTCTTATTAATATTCAGATAAAGATTTTCCTCACAAAAACTTTCTTTGTTAAAAAAGATGATGTCGATGTCGTTTAGTCTCTGGCCATCGTCATGATCATTTTCAGAGACATATTGTCCTCAGTCCTCGGGAAGAGTGACTGAGTGAGTGAGTGAGACAGAGACGGAGAGAGAGAGAGAGGATAGAGATGCTCTGTCCATGATTCTACGTCCTCATGATTCTTTCTCCTATCTACCGCTAAATCTTTCCCAACAACAATGATTCTGCCTTTGGAGTTAAAAACTGATGCAGCCCCATCAACTCATTCCCGTAACAATGCCACATTCATTTTAAATTTTATTTTATATCTCTAAACTCAGTCTGCGTTTCAATTCTCTCTTGAATTCTGACTTTATTTACTCTGTTACGAATTGTTTTACAGCAGAACTGCAACATCCCAATAATATTTTAAGTAATTTAAGTTTATTTTAATTCACATGGTTAGATATTCAATTTTTGCCCAAAATTACGGGCGGAAACAAACTTTTTTAAATTGTAGTGTAGACATAATTTAGATAGTTTTAACGGAAGAATGTGATTTTGATTTAATCATCAGTGTATCGGACAGTGCACATAGTGTAAAATTTAGAAATACCTACATGGAAATGAATGGATGCAAAATTGATGACGTGTTTTTTTACATTCTTGTCCCCCTCGAAGTTCGACTTCGAAGCGCATACTACAGATAGGAGGCCGATGCAGAGCACAAATAGTAAAAATAGTAATAATTTTAATGAATATGTCAAATCAAGAGCTTGTTTCACTTGTAAAGGTTCATCATAAATCAAGGGAATGAATAAAAAAATATAGAAGACGGATGAAATGAACTGAATCTAGATTAGAATCTATGAGAATGAAGATACGCGTAATAGGGGGTTGATCGATTTGGATATCGAATTGGAACTCCAAACTGATCATCATGATCATCCTGATGATTGCGGATGAAAGAAAAGAATAAAGAAAAAAAAAGAAAGGGAAAATTTCTTACCTTGACGAAGGTTTTCAGCAATCCCATAAAGTCCTAATAATTCTTTCATAGTGTTTTCAGCAAAATCCTGCGAAAAAACGGAGCCACCACCACCAACACCAGCCATGGACATCCCTTGATGATTACTCGCATTGCTACTGCTCGTACTCGTAATCATCAAATCATTGGAGCGATCTTGATCATAGAGCTCCTCCGCTTGAGAACTATTCAGATTCTGCTGTCGTGAGTTAGATAACCGAAGATCCATGGCCATGGGGGCAAAAACAAAACTATTCCCGAGGTGAGGACTTTGGAGAGATGACTGTGAGGTATTGTTGTTACTATTGCTTATACTATTGTTGTTGTGATTTATACTCAGCAATGGATTCATCAACGACTCTGGTTTTCTCCACAGAAATTTTGAATCTAGAAATTTCAATATTAAAAATCATGTCATATGTACGTTGAGAAAATACCATAACGTAGTTAAAAAAAATAATACACCGTGTAACTGGAAGAATTTAAAAAAAAATTAATTCTAACTTTTGAATTTTTTTAAAAACGAAAATGAACCCTATTTTTGTCCTGTACAGGGGAAGTGAATGCGGGATGCATATATAATGGTATGCACGTATAAAATTAAAAACTAAAATGTAATACAAAAAAATTTATGTATAAAATAAAATTCAAAAGTTTTCATTACCATTTTGAACTTCACTTAAATCTAACGGTCTATCTATATCATCTTCTAGATCTCCATCTTCATGGTCTCGACAATCAATGTCCATGTCATTGTCGTTCTCTGTATTGTCATTGTCATTCTGTTCATCATTCTCTTTGGCATCCACCATGCGAATGTTGTTATTGTTGTGGAGGTGATGGTGATTGAGACGATTTCGTTGCACTGCCGCGTTATTGTCCTCCTCTTCATCCGAACCCTCGTACTCCATTATATTCCGCGGCATGAAATTCTTTCTTTTATTCTTCCTGGACGATGAGGAAGACTCTTTGGATGGAGCGACCGTCAAGTCACAGCCCATTTCACTGTTCAATTCCCCATAATATAAGAAGACGGATAAGAAGGAAAAGAAAAAAAATTATTTATATTATTATTTTTTTTACTATATATATTTTATCACACCACACCATTTTTACTCAACTCCTCTCACTTCTCTCTCTCTCTCTTTCGGTTTTATCTCGAAATTCTTATCTTTTGCAGACATCCACGTCAGAATAAAATGTTTTTTTTTATTTTGTATGAATTCTACTAGCTTCAATTACGATTACTCAAGCATTGAATTATTATGTAAAATGCATTAGCATACACACTATAAGCTTGACATCAGGGCCGGATAATGCGGTCAGCAGGCAGCCCTCGCTGACTGAATTTTTTCAAAAAAATTTAAATAGAATATATTGACTTTTCAAAAACATGCAAAATAACTTTTTTTGCACATTTTAAAAACATGAAATAAAATATTGAACACTTTTTAAAAACCATGTAAATAGACAAATTTGCACTTTTCAGAATCAAGTAAAAAGAACATTTTGCACTTTTCTAAAACATGTAAATACAACATTTTGCTTTACCAAAGAAAACCATCAATAAAATCATAATGGTGGTATTTCTATGGAAACAAATGGCTGCCTAAAACCAATTCCTTCGTCCGGCCCTGCTTGACATTAAAAATATATATTATATAATACATAGACAAAAAAATATAATGGAAAGTTCACGTACCTGGCACTACAGCTAGTGTTATCATCCTCAGACAAATTATTCTCTGACTCTGCCACGGAGCATCCTACAAAAAATTCAAGTATTATTTTTATTATTAATAATATCGTACGTACACAGTCAAATACAACTATGGACACTATAAGGCTAAGATTAGCTTATCTTAATCTCCTTATCATTTTATGTAATTTTACTATCAGACACTTGCTATTTGGATTTTATGTCTCGTCGTTTGAACTACATTTCAGGTTAGACCTGGATGTAAATAGGTCTACACCTAATTACAGTTGTAGATTGTTTTCATATGTAAATACACACACACACGTTGTCGATAGTTACAAATTTATTCGTAATTATTGTAGACACATTACAAATAATAGCAATACAGTAGGTGTAGGTACCTAGGTCCAGAAAATACATACAATTCTTATCTTACTCTGCTCAATGAAATGTGGAATGGGAGTGAGACTGTGCGTACTAATTTATTTAATAATTAGCTATTAGACTAATTGAGGAGACCTGACCACCGATAAAATCACTGCTCCTGATACGCTAAACCAAAACTAATGCGTGCATATTATGCAAGTAGTAAACACACGGGACAGAGGGAAGACGGGAGCCTCACTTTGTGGCTCTCTGTCTGTGGTTAGTATTTGTAAATGGAGTGGTGGTTCACAGGAGTGACAGTCAAAGCTTTGGCATGTGAATGTTATGATATAGATATACACACCGCGTAGATGATGATAATGATGGGAACAGGAAGCAACGCTCCAGTCTTGATTCATACCTAGGTATGCCTATCCCTGCCTTATTATGTAACATAACGACTACCTTTTCGCTAGCTTTGTTTGGACCGTGGAAAGGTAGGTATAGGTACCTATGTATGTACTTCACTTATCTATTAGCTAATATCCCCAAGTCTCGCCTCTCTATTTCTATAGACCATATCTAAAACACTGGGTTGGATCTCCTATCGAGGTACAGAGTGATGATAGAATAATAGTATAATGGTATTAGTAGTAGAGTCAGAGTCCGTGTCTGTCTGTAAGTGTGTAGTTGTAGTTGTAGTGGGGCGAGTAGTGAGTAAAACTGAGTACTGCTGACTGACGTACGTAAAAGTAGTAGGAAGTTGAAGTTGAAGTTCGTAGTAGTTGTGAGCCAGAGTCAGGGAGTGTGAGTGTGGAAAGGAAGGAACGTGCATACTACAAAACAACACGGTTGCATGCGTACACGAAAATAAAGGTGTAGCGGCATAATAAATTCTCAGTCAGCGGCACGTGCTTACCGACTTTTTTGTCCGTCCGTGGAGTCATCCTCTTTCCTTCGTTTTCCTTGGAGAGAAACTCGCACTCGCAAGAATCAAGACGAAGTTCTTCTAAGAAGATAGAGAACAACTTGGGAACTTGGGAGGACGAGCCAGCAGTAGAGTAAGTACAACAATAATGTGGAAGTTTAACTACAACCTGAGGATTAGTACTATTGCTTTCTTCAAACTCTCACATCTCCATGCACTTGTGATGTGACACTACAGTCCACAATGGAATGACTTAAGTATTTAACTCTACATTGTGATTATAACGCAGATCCCATAGCCATGATCAGGACCAGAACCAGGACCAGAACTACTTACTACTAAAGTGCGCCTTTAGACAATGTTTTATTATTATTATGATTGTTATATAGTGAAATACACTAGGTATTTTTTACCTATATGAGAAAATTTTAACACTACTATTTTGCACAGTAACATTAATAGCAATAACTTTATGTCACAAACAAAAATTAATTAAATCAAAACCCTTAAGGATTTTAATACCTAAAGTGATTTAAATTTTAGCGGTATTACAGGAGATTCCAAATAAGTTAAATAAAATCTTTTTGTGTATTATTATTGCCCGTATTGATAGGCTAATCATTACCATTATAAGGCTACAGTTAAAATAAAAACGATATAGTATAATGTTACAAATAATGATTTACCTGACGGCGGTGTTTCTTGACCTGGAGTGCCGGAACGTATGAAAAACATGCCAGCAATGGTCGACATGACTACACGAGTGCTTAAATTTTCGGCCGAGTTCACCCTGGTGGGCCAAATGGTATTTAGATCTGTAATACTGCACGGTTCAATGCATTCTGTAAATCAATAGAAAAAAAAGAGAAAATATATTGTATTGGCTTGTACAAATAGATTAGATGAATAAATCCACAGATAAAATAAATCATTGAAATATCAGCATAAATTATGGGGATTTTTTCTCTCTCTTCTCCTTCTTTCATTTGAAAATATAATAAAATAGAATATTCATGAAACCCAATGCTGAATGCCATTGAGCTAATCATAAAGACTCTAGAGATAAAATATCATTATTACATATACGCAGAGAGCGGCGTAGCTTCACACATTACACACTATATTTAGTATTATGATGCACACATTGCGCACTGCTGTCCTTCTCATCATTCGGTTTTAGTTTAAATGTGCATGAAACTTTGAAAATAAATTTTTCAGGTTCGCATCCCAAATTTCAAATTCAATTCTAATTCAAAAAGCACGAGTATTTCTCTCAAGCAGTTACAATGGAGTAACAGAGAAATATATAATAAAATAAAAAAGGACCATGGAACATTTTAGTTGTGGATTTTAAAACTGCGGCTGCAGCTTCCATACTGCTCGCCGGTATCGTCATTCGTACTCGTACTCGTACTCATATATTATTGTGTTAGGAAATCCATGAGGCCATCTCCATACACACACACAACGTTCAGTTCAGAGAGAGAGAGAGAGCGGACGAAGCATGGATGTAGGGAGACGACGGACATTAAATGAAAAGAAACCCGAGCCAATAAAATTAAAATGTAAAAATAAAATATGAGTGTTAATGTAAATCTATGCAAATTTGACTTTTGTATGGAAAAATATGAATAATGAGAATATTCAAGTACCAATGTGCGTCTCGCTCAAAAGAATGAAAACCGAAGGGATGCATTGATTAGACTGACAATGCCCAGGACTCCAATGGCAATCGCAATGCTGATAGTGATGGTCGGAGTTTTAGAATATGGAACTATGGAAGCGTGTACTGTACATATTACAGTTAAATTTTTAGCCATTTTTACGACAATAGAGTCGAAAATTTTTACAGTCACATCACACACATTTACACACACACACACAGAACGAGATCGCATGTGAGGTGCATATGTACCCAGGCGGGATAGTTATAACCCTACATGTACATATTTACAATAATGATGACGGCAGACGGTACAATTCTTACAGAGGATGCATATGGTTATGTATAATTTACATTTACCTATACACACACACACACACACAAACACATTATGAGTGTCAGTCCTCTCCCGTCCATCCACATCCACTATCCACAATTATTTAAATTATTTACCGAGCTCCAAGTTAAATTGAAATGAGAGTCAAGTCAGCCGGTAATTTTTTTTTCATGTTTTGTTTCCTTCACCCTGAGACGCATTCATCATAAATCATCAGTTGAAAATAATCAAATGAGCTGGAGCATTTATACAGAAACAGAGACGACGAACTACAGAGAGGCGAACAAACGTACTAAATGATCCTCAATCTACGACTACGAATACGAATACTAACTACTATGTAATGTTTTGTAATCACATATAATCTGGACTACCACCACCTATATATGCACGTTTGGGTGCACATGGAAATATGCTAATGCTCTCCGTGTACCTTCCAAACTTAACAGATATCTCTGGACTAACTACCTCCGCTCCGTATATCCGTATATCTGTGAGTGCCTATAACCTACTAGGTAAGTACAAGTGCAGTACCGTCTCCTCCTGTCTAATAAATGCCTACTGTACACCGCCGGCCGCTTGCTTGCTTGTTGTAAACTTGTATTTGTATTTTGTAAATAGGAAACTTTTCATTAAAAATCAAACAATTCCAGTAATAAATAACAATACAAATGATACAGCCATACAGGATTTTATGAATCATATTTTTTTTCTCCATTCAATTCAAAGCGTACGTGTGCTCGCTTATTCACGAATGAGATCCTCATTGACGTCTATACACTATAACGAGGCGACGGCGTGGAATATGGAGAATCGAATGGATTCAAAACTTTAAACTGGATATATATATGTGCCCGTCTCCCTCTTTACCATTATTTCATAACGTATTATCAACATGGACAACAGTGAGAGTCGGCGTCGGGAGTGAATCTCGCCCATATATCCACACGATCCACGGACTGACTAGTGAGTACACTCGTCGTTTTGCATTTTAATCCTTTTTCTCTGTCAATGATAGCGTCACGTTTTGAAAATTTTGGAATTTCAATAGAAAAACTAGAATCGGGCTCGGACTCGGAATTGGGGGAAAGAGGGAATAAGCTGTTTATGTGCAACGAGCAGTCCCATTTTTTATTACATATTTTTGGGCATGGGCACAGAACGAGAGAGACACAGATAGAGGGATGCAATTCAATGCTCGCTCGCTGTGCAGTACTTTCAACCCTGGTTTTAATTTCCTAGCCAAGCTAATTGTACGTGATTCTGTGGAAAATTGAAAAAACGTAAAATACAGATAATCTGTAAAATGTGTAACTTGGTGCATATGTCATACGTGGCAGTGGCTGACTCGCTTATTTTTTCTTCTCAGAATAATCGAGCCTGAGCTACTTGCATGAAGTAATATAACTAATAACAACAATCCCGAATAAGATGAGGAAGTCTACATGATATTACGGTTTTTATATTTGATATTTTTTATACCTATATTGCACACATAAACGTAAAGTTAAACATATGCGTAAACGAGGCTCCAATCCACCGGCAGAGCACTCAAATAATGTAATATTTGACATACGAAAACAGAAAAAAATATTATTTTATAGGCAATATAAATCGTATGCATGTAGGCTTATTTGCTTATTGTTAGTGTGACTTTGGTGATGCTTGGATATGTAGTAAGTATAGTAGGAACTTATTGAATTTGGGAGCTGGTATGGTTGACTAGAGAAAAATGGATGGATACACATATATTCCTTTATTTATTCATGACTGTGCCAGGGAGACCGATTGGCATTCGTAGTCCTAGTCATACTCTCATATACTATTGGAAACGAGCGTTTTTTTTGAAAGAGACAGAAAGACAGACCGCCAGATGAATCATTTGCATAATCATAAAAAGGGGTGAAAAATCATCTATCATTTATTTATATTCCCCGTGTCTCTGGAATAGATGTGCGTGAGTGTGAGTTTAAGTGTATAGTGTGTGTATGAGCTGCGTATGATGTGTTCTCTCTCTCCCTGCTCTGTTCTGGCTCTGGTTCTGGTGCACTGTGTTCTGGTGCTGTACTGTAGTGTCTGTGTCTGACTGTTTGTCTCACTGTGTATTTTCTGGGAGAGAATCTCTTTTCTAGCCCTAAAACTTTGCATTCATTTTATAATGACATTCCACCTAGCGTGATGAATGTTCCGATTAACAATTCATAAGAGTTATCAATGTAATTCACAGGACAGCCGAATGGCGAATAAAAGTCTTCTTTTATTCCAAATGTTCCGCGTTGTATATCCTTGTTGTATTTTCCAAGTTTTTAGGTAGGTACATAGTAGGAGACAGCCTGTTAGGTAATTTTAAAGTTATATGGATAGGGTCCTGGTCCTGGTTCTGGTCCTGGTAATGGCAATGGCTCTATTATTAGTATTGGTTTGGTAATGGGAATAGAACATTGAATTGTTCAGCTCAGTTCACTCACGATCAGTTCAAATGTTTTTTTTATTTTGAAACGGCCGTTCTTCCCTCTTTCTGCTCGTCATGCAAATGAAACATTTTAGTGATTAAATTGGGTGCTAAGTTTTTTCATTTTGTTAAAAATATTTTATCTTCTTTTTTTTCATTCGTCGAGGATACAGTATATATAGTTATACTTTTCATGTTTATTTTTATACAGTGATATGCAGGAACTTAATGGAGAGGGTACATAAATAAATACCACTTAAAACACTCGTCATTTCAGGAAAAAAGTCAAGTCTGCTTCTGGATGGGTAAAATTAATTATAAAATGCATTTGGTTTATTTATATGATGAAAATTATATAATTTTTTAAATTCAAAAATTATTATTGGTGTGGCAAGGATATTTTGTCAAGAGTGAAGTAGAAAATCAAGCTAAATTTAAATCATGTTTTCCATGTTGTTTGCCTATAGTCCTGTAGAGACACCTCACACCATACGCTTCCCATTGACGAGTTTTTAAGTTCCATTCAACTCCATTCCCCCCATATACAAAGTGTGGGTTACAAAATTATAAGCAAAAATTGTGAAGGACGACCAAACCCAGAACCAGAACTGAAAACCAACTGTGTCAATTTTCTTTAGCATGAAGTCCATCCCTATTTTTTGGTACTCTTAGGTCATTACATTAATTTCGAACACTAGTTCTACTAACCTCAAAAGTGCTTCCATTTTCTATAAATTTCTAAAACCAAAATTTATTTTTTTAACTAGGTATTTACATGTATACGAGAGTAACAACAGTAGCCAGCTAAGTTTGTACTTTCCATACAGAGCACACAAAAACGATGACAACGGCTCCGGGGCATTTCAAAAAATCAACTAGGCAACAAAAACCAACTGTGGAGTGTTTTTCACTTTTCATGTAATCCTCATCTGACAGTGTGAACTCCCTGTGTAAGCAAAAGCAATTTTATAATTTTAAAGAAGGAAACAAGTCTGCTTGAATCATTATAGGAGGCGGTAAATTTCAAACCGTATTGCATTGCACGGCATTGTATTGAACCAGTACATATTGTTATGGTAATAAATTGCATTATAGCAAATCAAAATGAACATTCTAGACAAATATTATGACACAAAAGCCTTTAGCAGTACTGTCGAGTAGAGATGAGTATAAAACATGATTGAAAAAGTCTGTATCGTAATAATAACAATATATACAGTGCAAAACCAGAATCAGGCGGACCCGCAGACCACGACCACAATGAATCAAATGTTTCAATTTCGAATATAGGAAACAGGAAACTCTACACACAGGATTGAAATCCCATAACATGGAAGACAATTTTTTTGTTTTTCAATATCACACTATAAATGTTTTATCTCTGAAAGTGAGACTAGTTTACATACAACATGACATTTCTTAGGACTAATAGTAATAATACTAATAAATATTGGAGGTTTTCATTTATTTATTTTCTACTAACGCACACTCACTCACTCACTCACTCACTCACTCAACTTCCCTCCAACCGCAAATAATAATTTATGGTTGATTTGAGATTGCCCACACATCCAATTCTCGATGACGATGACTACAAATTTATGACTTATTTAATCTATCTAATTTATGAAACCAAAACGTCTCATGTACGTAATATCCACAACTCTACTGTATAGCCTAAACATACGCTCATTCCTCATATAGATAGTGACACTCGCAATATTTCAATTACACATACCATTGTGTACGTTACACAATTAATACATTTTAGAGGCAAGTTCACACTAAATTGGTGTGAGCCAGTGAGGAATGGAAATGAATAAGTAGGAAGGAGATAATACGAGGAAACAAATAATACATTTAGTACTTTTAGCTCAATAAAATAAATGAATGTACTACCACTACTACGATTTAAAATTACGACGAAACCTCTAAATAAAATCAAATGGGAATGGTAAGGATACCGGGAACATTTTATAATGGCCATGGAAGTTATATTAGAAATGGCGGTTGACAAAAATATAAATCCAATCTCATTCTATTTCTAATTGTAAGAAATAAATTAGCTCGACAGAGCATTCTACAAAGAAGTAGAAAAAATACTTGTTCTATACTCCTTTGAATTTGTATTTAGATTTTGGAAATGAAACAAAAGAAAAAGAACTAAAATTAAGTTTAGATCATTAGTTATTGTAGTAGTATGTTGCGAGGCTGGAACTGGAAACCGCTCAAACATTGACTTGTCTTACATGAGTTAAAGCTACTAATCAGTTTGAAGAATTCATTTCGTTTCGTTTCATTTCATTCTCTTTTCATTCTCCTATACATTTTATTTTTTCGTTCTGGGTATTGAGTTTGGTTTGGTTTGGGTCTTGGGTCTTGTGGGGATCTTGGGTGTGGAGAACTAATCGTAATCGTAACACTTCCCTTGCTCTTACATGTATGACTTGGGTCTATCTGTAAAATACTATAGGAAAGGATGGTATTTTATAATTATATATATATTTACACATTTATGCGGGGACTGAAATAAAATAAATAATTTGAGATGATAAAACTAGCATAAAAACGACTTTGACGACGGATGTGAGTCAAACAAACTTAACTTAACAACGTAAGATTTTGAAAAACAAATTCTTAGAACTTCAACTCACAATTAGTATGGAGGCTACATAGCTCCGGATCATCCGACGCATCTCTCTCTATAGTCAATTTCTTTCTCTCTCTCTTTCTCATCTCTCCTTCCAACTCTCCATCAAACTAACGAGCAAAATACCTGAGACTTTGAGAAAGAACCTCAAATGAAAATGAACTGTGAGACTGTAGTAAATGTGTAAAATGTGACTCGTATGGAAGGAGCAATGGGAATGGGAATGGCAATAGGAACATTTACAGATATCCGTATCTGTCAAATTACAACCAGAGAACATACGACCATGCGAACGTACAGATATATGATGAGCTATTATGATGTTATGAAATATGACTATGGGAATCATAACATTGCCCAAGCTTACATGTTACTATGTGTGTAGTAGTAAGTGGTAGTTGTTGTAGTAGTAGTAGTACGTCACACCACATACTATAGAAAGAAAAAAACGAAAGTAATGCCAGCGCCAGAACCAGAACCAGATCCAGACTACACAATATACATATATCAGAAGCAATAACACTATAACCAACAGAATATACATAAGTTATGTTTATGCAACATATATCCATTCACTCTGCTCTTTTTTGTGTGTGTGTGAGTGTTTGCGCCTGTCTCCCAATGCAATGACTTGAAACAGACAAACTATATGAGCTATCATCTTATTTTTTTTCTTTTCCATTTTCTTATACTTATATTTAATTTCGCAGCTGACTAAACTGAAGAATTGAATTTCTATTCATTGTACTCGTACTCAGATTCAGATTCAGTTCATTTCATTCCATTCCAAATTCCACAGCCTCTCCGATGATGATGAAATCTGTTTTATGTATGTTTTATACTTGAGGGCTGCATAATTCTAACGTCGTCGTTGTCGTCGTCTCAAACTCGGAAATGTAGAGGAGAATTGTATAATAATTCCTATGGTCATAATCATAAAGAGTGAATAGAAAACTTACGCTTTACTTTTACGGTTACGACGACAACGACGACGACGACGCTCACAACTTTGTGGAAAAAAATTGTCAAGATTATCTGTATATTCTGCAGTCAATTTGAATGGGGAGTAATTTGAATGTATAAAAGACCCTTGAGCAACTAATACAAATGGATTTTTTTAAAATACAGGATTTTAAACTGTTGGTCCTGTCTTACGGTGCTGGTGCTGTTGGTATGTAATATTTACCTAAACCTTCTTGTATTAATGCAAAAAAAAACTAGCATATCCATATATAGAAGTTGACCATATGCCTGTGATTACTATAGAAGTAAGTTTCCTATATTGCCTCTGTATTTAACATGGTTGAAAAAATATGGTTGCTGCTGCTTTCCTCACTCAAGCTGAAGCTTCATCACGCCCGTCAATTTCATTTTAAGTTTTGATATTTTAGATTCATTTAGAAGAAATGAAATGTTGAATGTTTTTGTACGTGTGTGAGAAGACGGAATATTGTAAGAAACAGGGAAAAAAATCATTTCTAATCAAGACTCTTTTGAAATCTGTCCTTAGCTTTTTTGAATAAGTGTAAATGTTTGGGGGGAGAACATTACGTAGTATCTGTGTAAGAAGTCTCTTGTCTGGTCACTTCATTTAAATATTTAGCTACATTTCTATACATCACATAATCACCATTCATAATAGTAGTAATATTATGTCTACCTACACCTACTTAGTTTTAGAGAGTATATAGCCTGAGAGAGCCTATGGACTACACAACAATCCTAATATCTGTACAGATAATTTTCATAATAATTTTTGCCATTGTGGATGGTAGATCATTGTGGAATCTAAACTGTTTGAGACTACACGTAATACATAGAGGATCCAGGTAAAGAATACGTAGAACATAATTTGTATTTCGTAGCTTGTCTCGTACTCACACCACACATCTACGTATATTGGAATGAAAAAAAAACATTGTCGGTCTTTCATCCCTATACTCAGACCCCGGGCCAGGCGCAGAGACCCAGACCCAAACCCAAACCCAGCCTGGTACTGGTACTGGTACTGGTGTCCTGTCCTATACTTAACTAACATGTTGTTTGCTTGTGTTTGAATTTGTATGACTTTTATTGTTACACTCTAATCGTCAGTGCCACGAGCATTGTGTACTCCCAAACTTAAGATTAAGGACAAAAACTTTGCGGTAAAAGTCGAGAGGGAGAGATGATAATAGTTGATAGTTAATAGTAGGGATTGAGGTTGACGGGAGAGCTATGTTTAAATTAAATGAGTGGAAATTGAAAGGCAAACTTTTTGACTTGGTCCTCGTCTTATAGTGTGCTACAGTTGCCTAGTCTAGATTCACAAGTACGGAAATACATATGTGGACGGATATGGGATTCTAGCGCTTGAACCGGCACCGGTACCGGTACCGGCACGACGAAAGCGGGGGGAGAGAGACACATTACATAGTATAAAGGAGAGAATCGGTTTGGTAGTAAAGCTTCACGGACTTGAAATATTATTATTTCCCTCCTCATCACATCATGCAATAGAGATACAGAGATACGGAACAACGAACGACTAACAACAATAATAATATCATCTCTCTCTGTATTGGCGTCGTTTTCCCTTCTTGAAGTGAGTGTATCGGTACGGTGCGGTGGAAGAGTGTTGTGTGTATTATGTAGTTAGGTGGATACACTCTATCAGTATGGAGTATATGGAAGGAGATGCAACAGATTATGTAGGTAGGTACATGCCCATCCTCATCTGCCTACTATGGGCTCTCCTTTGTACATAATATATTTTAATAGAGTTCAACATTGGGAGATTACACATGACGAAGACGGAGGTACTGATAATGTATGGAGCGTGTGTTGTCTGAGTGTGAGACACCTCCCAAGAATAACACCAGATAAGATTGCTTCTGGATCTTTTCCTTTGCTTATTTTTAGTTTTTAAAAAAATCCTATATCCTCCACATACTACAAATTCTACTATGAACCGACACCAAAAATTTTTCTTGTCATTGATGAATTGTCTTTTGTTTCTTTCAGTCTTTCTTTCACATTCAACGTTCTTCTTTTTTTCGAAGCTCTTCCTCTCTCTCTCTCTCTCTCTCGCTCCTTTTTCTACTTGTACTTCTTCTTCTTGATCTTCTTCAAGTTAGATGGAAAGATGGACTTGGCATTGAGTCAAATGACGGAAAACTTAAAGTCTCCTTTTCATCTTTTCAGTTGAAATGCCAAAAAAATCTATGAATCTTTTCTTGAAAAAACGACAACAACTTTACTTCTACTTCGTCTTCGTCGTCGTCGTCGTCGTCTTCCCGCATCCTTATACTTTTTCCCTCGAGTTTCCAGTTAATTCTCACATTATGACTCTCCTACACTGATTTCTCAGATTTTCACTTTCCTACGTTCCTTCTCGTTCTCTCTCCTTCTGCTTCGGTTTCCGTCTGTCTGTCTTTCTGTGTCATGTGTCTACCTTGTCCCGTAGCTTAATAAACTTCCCAGTCCCCGTCCCTGTCCCGGCTCTTGTGAGGTATCAACACGGGAAGGATGACGGCGACGGTGAAACACACACTAGGAAATCCTTATCTTCCTTAGCAAACAAAACCAACTAAATCTAAACTGACAGACTAACTTTTAGACATGTATTGGCAAAATGACATCTAAATAGTACACACATACATATACCTTGAGATCTGCGATGGAAATCTGCAGAGAAAAGGAAAAACTACACTAATCATAAAATCTTTGTTATTTGTATGTATATGCTAAAACTAAAAATGTCAAAAGTCAAAAACTGAAAATGTTGATGTTGGTGGAGGGAGTCATTAGATATTAACATATACTACTCTTATATTATACTACCACAAATAATATCATTCTCAGCCCCTATTGTTTATGCCTATTAAGTATTAAGTCAATGGAATGTTTATATGTCTCCTGTCTGCTCGTATTGACATTTCTGTGTCATTGGTATAGACGCCTGAATAGTATATATACTCTTACTACTTAATGATAATCACTATTTACAATTCATACGCAGAAACAGAGCCAAGAATAAAGATAGCTTTGTAGTCTATACCTGCACTGCACTGTATACATTAGAGAGGGAATGGTCAGGGGAGTGCAAGTATATTAGTATTTATTTGTGGTTTTAATTTATGCTGTATGTACCTGTACCTATACCTACCTACATATCACAGTATCTCTATAGACATGGACAGAACATAGTTTCGTAGTTTTTGAGCTTATCAAATGGAACTAACAAAAAGTGTATTACAAGTAAATAAAGATAAAGGATAACGATGAAGAGAATTTTGAGTTGTAGTTTTCGTCCCAGCTTTCTTGTATTTGTATTCCTATGATTTGTTTGTATGATTTAGTTTGGGTCTCTGCTCTGTGTTCGATGCTCTAGTCTGCAGAGGATGATGATGATGATGATGATGATGATGATGATGACGGAGACGGAGACGAAGGAAGACGAAGAAACGAAAGGAAAAATTCACATCCATCACATATACACTGATAATCTAACAGAGGACTTTAAAGAGAGAGAACAACACTCCATTTTGTGTATATATCTGGTCCTGGTCCTGGTCCTGGTCGCTCTATCTCCTGCTTATAGAGTAATGTTAATGTTATTCCTATTTGAATTTGAATTTGATGAACATGTGCGGTTCATCATTGGGCATTTCCATAAATGGCGATTTCAATTTTTATTATGCATTGTTGTTTTCCACATGTTACAGTTTTGCGACTGCGTTCAATCATTTGCTCTTGTATTGAGGATGATTAGGAAGTCGTAATAATTTCCTTTTTAAGAGTCTTCGAGAGCAGTTTACACTCGGACAAAAACATGAATGGAGGAGGATGGCTATGACTTACACACACACACACACACAAACCATGCGTCCAGTTCTAACTTTTAGAGAGTTTCCACTTATATACCAGACCAGGGATACAAGCCTACTATACCAATAGTACAGAGTCCGAGTCAGAGTTGAGGCCTGAGCTGGGCTGAATTGTGTCTAACTCTGACTTGGTAATCTCATCTTTTTGTTCAGTTGAGTCCTATGCTTATTTATTGGGGATGGAAATGGGAGCTCAGTCAGCGTTGTACACATACTCATCGTCAGTCTTGAGCAGTGAGACTCCAATGAATGAGTTTTTACTCTACTCATGCATGAATGAGAACTTTTGCTTACAATGTATTTATGCAGAAAGCAGAAGTACCTCCTCATATACCATATCATACCAGCACTAACATGTACACCATAGCATAGCAATCTCAAACCATAATATTTTAAAACCATCACAATCCAATATGGCTTTCTACACTCACTTATTTCCTCATTATATTTCTAGTGTTTATTATAGAGAGAGTAGACGTAGACGTAGGAGCATGTGCATACAAGATTGACGTGTGGTGGAAACATTCAATTCCGCACTCACACACACACACATGAAGATTTTGAGAAGACAGATATTTTTGGATTTGGATTTTGAAAAGATATGTGTAAATATGGAAGTACCTACATAGAGATGCAATATGACTGTGGAATGGGAAAATATGGAAAATGGAAAGGAGAAGAACTAAGAGTGTTTATTATGGGAATTTTGTGTGTACAGATGATGGGATGGGAAATACAGAGTATATAATATGGAATGGACTTTTTACGTTAAAAAATTAAAATGACGTGTGGCTCGAAGTGCATAGTGGTTTTGGAGCTATTTTATGCATTTTATGTACATGACTCTCATCCACACACAATACAATTAGCTACGTTTTTCCATAGATCTATAAACTAGAGATGGGAAAAAGGAGCTAAAAACTCCATGTCATATTTGGCTTTGGTATTTACATGAAGTATGTAGTCGACGGTGGCTATGAGCATAGCCTGTAGCTCTGTAGCTCTGTGGAACTGACTGTCTGTCTGTCTGTCTGTCTCCGATGCCTCTGCGTATCTCTCGGAGAGAACTGCATGAATGGGACAGAAAGTCAAATGTTATTCATTCTGTAGGCTCCTGCGGGATGCGTGGAGTTGATCCACTTGTGTTCTGTAAATATGCGAGTAAGTATTTGAGGAGAGAAGAACGCCGGCTTTCCAGATGAATAATATCTAAAATCGTCCTCACTGACATTTCATTATCGCAGCTGGCTTGACTCCTCTTTTTATTCTTTCTTACATGATCTAACGAGTCACTACAACCTATCAATTATCTGTCTCTATACTTCTCCCAGCATTTCATCGTTCACCAAATCCAACGCCACACCAACGCAACCAACGTGCGGAATCCTCTCTCCTTGTCTCATCTCTCGAGTCCAATACAAAATACAAACCTCATCCCTTCCACTCTCCACTGCACTGACTCTCACTCCGACTCTGACTCTGAGCGAACGTCAAGGAGCTACTCCACTCACGTTTACGTACATCGTGGGATTCTGAGGAAGCCGAGAATTTTTTGGCGGAGTGAATTCCTCAACTGGGTATGTAAACAGTAAACTGTAGAGTTGAGACATGTCCCATCCCAGTCAAGCCAATATAACCAAACCAAACCAAACCGAGTAAGTAACTTCCATTTAATATGTAGTGGAAAAAGGATTAGACTGAGCGAGTGCGAGAGAAAAAAGACCGGAAGCGGCGGAAAAAGAAAGAAATGGGGTTTTTGAGAGAGATGGTCGCAAAAAGACTCGTGATACGCTTGATACTTTTGCATTTTCGTTTTGGTTTCATTTCATTTCGTACCTATACGGCACCTAGGCTAGAGAGACTCTGAGGCTGTACAAAGCTGCTCGGGATCGCATCGGCTTGGAATAGACGCGGAGGAAGATGGAACACGTAAGAAACACCTCATTAAGCTTTTGCCATCAGCATTAGTTAGAAAAATGTGTTTTTGTCAAGATTGCTCGTTGAATGATATTTTGGCCCAATTTTTGCAATTTTAACGAGAATATTTTAACGAATTTTATCGCATTCTGTGGCACCTTCAAATTTATGTGTATCGAGCTGAGCAGCCTCTTTCCCTTATCACTCCGCATGAGCTTTACATTTTGAGTGTATTTCCTTGATAGCTATGTAAATATGCAAGTAGTATGTACCTAGTTATATTCACTACCATGGGATGGGGAGACATACGGAGACAGTTGCATGTTGTTTGTACAGTGGAACAAAATATTCTTTCTAATTGCCATTTTACAATGCGAATCTGTTTCACGTTCACCTTGTTCATTGTCTCTGGGATGTTGTTGTTGCGTGTACATGCATCCTTGATTCTCGTATAGTGAAAGTATTTTCCTTTTTCTATCTTGCGTGGCTATACGGCCACGGGAACGAGCCACATCCACAACGGCAATGGCAACGGCAGCGGCTCTCCCTGTGTGTGTGTGGAGGAAAAGTGAGTAAAAAGGGACGAAAAAGAATGGGTTGTAACTGACGTGAAATCAGGTCTGTGTACTTTAATGTAAAAGTATATAAAGAAGCTAATCGTACGAGAGAATCTATTTACGTTTTTACAAGTTCCCTCTCTCTCTCTCACTCTGCTCTCACTCTCCTCTAATATCTCCGTATGTGTAAATGAGAGTTGACTGAAGAAGGGCGTAGAGTAGCGTGGAGAGATGGAGGGATGGATATGGATATATGTATTGAGACTGTCGAGGAAGAAAAATACAAGATGAATCGAATGCCAGGGAAAGACAGCAAAAGCCAAGATTTTCTCTAGGATGTTGATGAGATGAAGATAAAAAAGACTCGTTTCAGTGCGAAGAAACACACACGTCGACTCATTAAATCCAGACAAAGAATTGGCTCTCCGCGGTTCGACTGAGGCAGTCACCGGAAAACCGGAATGCTTAGATAGATTCGCTTGGATTTCACGCATTTGCACCTCCGATTCTTCAACTAGGTACACACAGAGACATTACACTCAAGACTCAAAAGTCAACGTTGAAGCTCAAATCGGAGGAGTCAAGTCTCCCTATTCTCTCCCTGTACAGAGCCGAAACCACTTGAGACCACGATTAAGTCAGCCACCAACAGGCACCAGAGCCGGAGCCAGAGCCAGTCACAGTCAGAGAGAGAGAGACGAATAAAATTTTGCTCGTTGGATTTCCAGGGGAAAAAAGAGCTTTTTAAGTGAGCATTTTACTGATTGTGTGCACTTGTACAAATGACAAGGCTCTCGATATCAGATGAGTTTTGAGTCCCACCACAAACTACACGAGTACAGCAAAGCAATACATACTCACTCTCCTCTCTCCGTCCCATTCCACGGAGACGGAATCGCCCTGTTCTATATTTACATCATTTTTATTTTCTGTCTTATTTTCTGACTGAGTTTCCCGTTTCCAACTATCTGTGAAAATAAATGTGCAATCTTGAGAGACGAGACTCTTGGAAGTCGACGTCGACAAGTTCACATGAATCCTCCCTGACAACACTGATACATGACTGTCGGTGTCTTTAATGGGTACTCAAGTAAATAAACCACAGTCGTTGATTCAGAGTGGGTCTGTCCGTTTAGCTCAAGAGTCAGAGCTTGGAGGCATGGAGTAAGTACGTATTACGTATCTATTGCTATCTCTATTGCTATTGCTAAACCCTGATGTAATTATTCTAAGCCGTGACACGCTATCTTATTACACCGCCACCAGAACCAGAACCAGAACCAAAACCGGAGCCAGAGCCAGAGCCAGAGCCAGCGCCAGCATCGCACCACCTCATACTTTTTTTTTATTTTTTTTTTTATTTTTTCCTTCTCTCTCACTCATGCAGTCCCTATGCTCTTCTATACTCCGTCGTTTTCTTCTCCTTCTTCTTCTTGATTACAACTCCATGGCGTAAAGTGCCACTGTAAATTTGCAAATTTTTGGAAACCTCAATTCATCAAGTGGAAAGGAAAAAGGACATGAGAATCGAATCGTCGTAATTAAAACTTCACACGTGGCAAATTTATGACCGACCATAAGAACTCCTCGATAAGAATTTCACCACAACTATTTACTTTCATTTAATCACTAAATTAGCATTCTTTACCCTAAACTTTTCAATTATTTAGCCAACTTTACACGGAATAAATGTCTGTCTATTAATATAAATCTGGCTTGAACAAAAATGTTATTTTTTTTTTACTATTTCATTCTTTTCTCTCCCAACTCCGCTCCAACTCTCATATCTCAAGCGCTATATATGAGATCCCTTACATATATGAGAAACTTACAAACACAATTCTTTCAATCTTCCATATCCAACTGTATACACACTATCCACACTTCACAAGGATCTAACCTCCCTAATAATGTGCCAACTTCTCTCCTATACAATAATAAAAATAGGTGAGCTTTACATATTACCTACGTCTCTACTACTACTTACTCCACCACCAGTTCCACCACCACTCACAATGTCGATTTGAAATGTTGAGAAAAAAAAATATTTGCATTCTTAAGACTCACACTTAAGCGCATAAACTTGGTTTAAATCCTTGTGGAATTTAGAACTAGGAGGAGAGATATATTGTAAGAATTGCAATTTTGCTCAAATCCTCAAATCCTTAAAGTCTCAAATGTATTCCATCTTTGAAATGGAAAATGTGTTTTTAAAATTTATGAACTCTCCTCAGTCAGTCCACTTATTACACAGAGAGAATACAGCCCATTACATTTTGTGCATTGTACTCATACACATTCAGACAATAATAAGGTGATCCAGAGCCTATGTTATAGAGTACCTACTACAAATGAGAAACAATTGTGAATAAGAAAGCTCTATAGCTAATACATAGGAGAAATATAATGTAAGAATTCATTTGCTATAGATTGAGCCGGCGGTAAATATTTTACGACTTTATGACTCGAAAATGCAAAACACAAGTATGAAGCATCACAAGTATGAGGAAAGGAAGGGAAAAGACTCGTATGTTTTTTAAAGTTACAAACTATTTGAGTTTGAGTGCAAACATTGAAATACTGGTATGATTATATTTATAGTGATACTTAATGGTTAACACTCTGCCCCTTTCCATATTCCATACATCTCACAGCTCATAATTTACAACACAATAATACTCATATTTTCCACATATCTGTATTCACACACTCAAGTCACTACTCAATATTCTCGTATAATATTAGGTTCAGCTTAGGGAAAAACAGAAAGACAGACACAGAAAAAAAAATCTTGCATGTTCGCACATATGAGGATGAGGATTGGTGTTGGTGTTGGTAACTGGCAACTTGTGACACGAAACAAAATACATATAGTACAGTCACTATATACGCACGATAATCATTATGAGGAGGTTGATGATGATGATGATGCGACGGTAATGATGATGAGTGTGAAATATTGCACATAAATAAATCGAGTCAATATAGTTATCAGCAAAGCAGTGTGGGGACGGGGACAACGACAAGACTCTGTATGGATGAAACAGAATCGAGAAGAGACCGAAGGAACATAGCAAGTGTATAATAATACTATGTAGTAGGTATGTAGACATTGACTGTAGTAATAAGACAAACACACAGGGGAATAGAAGACACATGGAGTGTAAGTTGCCACGTCGTCTTTTTCTCAAGTCAAAGTCAACTCTCTTTATGTATATCATCATGAGGATCATCGTGTATCAATCGTAACAGCAGACCTGCAACTGCATAGGGGTGTATCTGGACCTTTTTACACTCAGCTATACATACATACGACAAGTAAGGACTCTAATCTGTGTCTGCATCAATATGTATATCTGCATTGCACACACTGTGTGACTACTCATCCTTGTAGATTTTCCTTCCCTTTCCACACTGGTACTGGTACTGGTACTGGTACTGGTACTGGTACTGGTACTGGCCTACACTATAGGGGAGGCTTAAGTGGAGTCGACAAGTGTTTTTGAAATGTTCAAATGTTTAGAATAAATAAGAAAAAAAAATATTGAAATGAAAAATGAAAGATAGTTAAAGTCGTCACATGGGAAAAAATCTGAATAAGTTTACGAGTATGCAGAAAACCAGATTTAACCCACGAATCAGTATTCATGAATTCCAATGACCAAAAACCAAATGCCAAAATGCCCAATGAAATAGAGCTCTAATTGTGAGTGGAGTGGGTAATTACATATTCATGATTATTTTTCATATAAATGATAAAATACAAACAACTGACTTGGGCTTATTTTTTCCCATTCTTTTACTTCTTCTTCTTCGTCTTCCAACTTTTCTACTTACTACTTACTATATCTATACTATATGTCTACTAAACTGTCTCAGTCAGCCATCACATCATATCGTTAGTCATGTATATGCTATCTAGCCAGATGAGATGAGATGAGGGAGGCAAAGGGAGAATACTAATCCGACGACTCAAATATATACACACGAGTACAAAATAATGAAATACACTGAACCAATACGAATAAGTACGACGAAATACTGATACTGATATACCCATTGATAGTCGTGTTAGAGAGTGTGAACAAAAATCACTCACACAACAGATTTTCGTATTGGATTTCAATGAGTAATTTAACCTATATGTGGTGTACTACCCACTTTTGTAGTTTTTAGCAACATAACTATCCACTTAGCATGTATTTACGTATTTTTAAATACTCACAAAAACTATATTCTAATGTGTAATGTAACTTTGTGATGTGTGAAGAAACACACTTTTTTTAAATGGCAAGATATATTTGTTGTCATTGAAGGTGCAAAATTGTAAATTATTCCTAAACAAGATTAAAAGCTATGTATTTATTGCCGACATTTTTCATTTTAGGATTTTCCAGTTTTAACACAGGTACCTACAAAATGTCTTCATTACACATCCTTTTAAAAAATCTGCTAAAAGTTTAAATTAAAAAATGAAGCTTTATAAAATCAGTTTGTTTGTTTGTTGCTTTATTCGAGTGTCAAAAATCAGCTCAGTACAGGTATACAAAAATACAAGCACTGTTTTTCAGGGATCGACACATACATCGGTACAATAATATCAATTTCAGGTTAACATGAACAAAGTCAATTTGAGAAAAAATCAGTCATTACCAAATACATAATATTCATAAAATTACAAGTTATTTAGGGTGGCTTCGATCAGTAATTAAAAATGTGTTCCAATTTTGAAAAGCTTGAGAGTAGAATCAATCTCCCTCTCTCTATTTTTTTGGAACGTAATGTGTAGGCGTACTACATAAACTTGTTTTAAAACCTGTTTATTTTAAAAACATGTACATTTTTGTAGGAGATATTTTGAATTTTTCAAAATATTTAGATAGGCTTATAGCTACACATACCTTACACTACTTCCACCGCCAACAAAAAAGAGAGAGAGCGAGAGACACGCACACATCGACAGAAGACAGAGACTGTCTCGTGACGTGAAGCATTAATTATTTGGGAAGATAAGATCCACGCTCATGTTCCTTGTCTACATAGACTTGAGCTTCCGCATTTGTTGTGTCGCAAAATTACAATTATACAATTATATTCTAATTTTTGTGAAATTGAAATCTTCCAATGACCTTATATGTCTCAACTCTCAACAGTATCATCCTCATCATAAGAATTACAAGAATTAGATCTCTTCAAGTATGTGGACACGCGTTCTATGAAAATCTCAAATATAAATGATTTACATAATATATCATACATATACATGTAGGGACTGTATATATCCGTTCGAGTACAGGGGAGAAAAGTCAAACTGACGATGAAACTGACGTGGGCACCCGTTGCGCTCCTCGCCAATGAGAGTAGGTAATAGTAATAGTAATAGTAATAGTAGTAGTAATAGTAATAGTAATAGTAGTAGTAATAGTAATAGAAAATCATGTGAAATGTATCTGTCTACATCCTACATTAGGTACAAATATGTTGATACAACGAGGAGATAAAGAGCCAAGGTAGGAAACTAACGTCTGACTGACTACTGATATAGGAGGTATGTGCCCTATAGGAATGAAATGACAACAAGCATAACCATAGCACTCACCGGCTGACGGCTAGCAAACAAACTAACATTCCTAAGAGTTCTAATAAGTACCCCAGAGCATCCACTATCCGAATCTGAATAGACTCAAAAAAGTACAGTAATTGCAACTGCCTCAACCTCAACGGCTAACTTCTTTCTCTCTTTCTTCTTGCATAACATAACAGAGTGTGAGCGTAACAGAACAAATACAGGAGAGAGAGAGAGAGAGAGAAGAGATACAGGAAACATAAAAAGACGAAGAAGGCAAAGAAGAAGCAGAAGAAAAAAAAAGTTTTAATTTTGGCAATGAATCAAATAGTTTTTGAAATGAGCTGGAATGTACATTGTCGCTCGGAAAATGCTTGTAACTGCCTGCCTTTAGAATTTTACTGGAATTCCAACTGGATTTCCGGTACATTTTAATTTACGCTTTTTCTCAACGAAAGATAAAGTAGAAATTTTTCTTTATCAATCGTTTTCTCAACTACTTCTCTCTCTCTCACTCTCTCCCTCTCTCTCTCTCACACGGAGGAAATGTAAAACATGCAATTTTTCACGTGCACACATACACAGTTACGCTATCCTAACATTTTTACTCCCTTTCCATTTCAATTTTTTTCCCTCCCGCTATGTGTTCCAATAATAATATTGTGAATCTAATTGTATAATTTCCATGTTTTTATACGGAAAAGCAGAATAGAGATAGAGAGAGAGAGAAATGTGGAGTAGTGTGTGGGGAGGACTGGGACTGTGCATAGCAGTAGTGAGGAGTGAGTGAGTGTCTGAGTAGTGAGTGAAGTTGAAGTGATGTACACAAATGTACGCATATCCGTTCAACCCTAACATGTTGAGTAAGATGAATGCTATTTGATATTATCATACAATTTACTGACTTTGAATATAAATAATGACTTATGGAGACCCAGAAACAGGCGAGCCAACCTACTATTTTAAACTGTACCTACCTACAGTGCCCATAGCTCGTTCACAGAGCAGCAGCTACCCACCAGCTTATTTCGATGCATCATTAAGTGTGACTCATTATGTTCCGAGGAAACACTTTTTTACATGAAAATTCTCCACGCTCCCAGGAACCAAAGGTTTTTAATTTCCTGTTTTAAGGAAGACCATCTTCAAATTCTGGTCGTTATTTGTAAACGCCTGCATGTATAGCTGTACCACTGCTTGGCTCTACCAGGACCAGGACCGGGACCAGGACGAGTACACTAGGTCGAAGGCAATTTCCAAGTCCAAGTGGAAAGTCAAAGCCATACTTTAATAAGCTCATGTATTTTTATTTTTACTTACCAAGAAGTACAAGTTGCTGATGAAGAAAAAGTTAAAAGTTTTTTTAAAACTCCACAGTTGAACGCAACTTAACAATGAAATGCATAATGCATGTGTTTTTGCCTGCCAGCTCCATTTGTTGACTCATAATATGAGCGAGGAGACAATAAACATCTGTTGCTGTTCTTTTTTTTTACTCTCTGCTCTCAGTTACTATATTTTACTATTACTATCTCTGTGGAGTGTGTGTGTGGACTTCCCAGTTCACAATGTACAGTCCCAGTCCATGAGGAAACATACGATGAGGATATCAGTATTCAGACGTGCTCACCTTTGTTTTCCTTCTCTCATATTCCACTCTCTCTCTCTCTCTCTCTCTCTCTCCAACGTCCCAACTACCATATACAATAATTCAAACATGGTTTGCTTTAGCTTATTTTTTTTTAACTTTTTATTTTCCCCATTCTTCACATTATATATTATATTGTTCAAAAAATGATTATAGTTTGAGAGAAAAAAAAACAATTTAAATTCAAAAATTATTATGAAGTTTTATTACTCTCAAGAAACTGAACATTTCTTGTTTACTTACAACTACTTTTTTTTTATCTCAGGTATTCGGTATTCTAGAATTTTTGTAGCTACCAAAACCAAACTACCAACTCCAATCCAGACTCCAATTCGAATTCCAACTTCCAAGGCAAGGGGTACGAGAGTATCCGGCAATTGAGGGAGTAATAGTAATAGCAATGGCAATATAGCAATAGAATTGGACGGACAAGCTGATTGTGAGTGTAAAAGAATGGCTACGTATAAGTAGGGACTGGAACTGGAAATACATAATATTATAGGGATTGTTAGCCCAGGCTTAAAGACACAGAAAATAGAGAGAGAAAGAGCTATGTAATTATGTATCTCCTTTTAAACCTTTCCCGAGCTTCACGTAAAGTATTAATTCACTTTTTGAGTTGTGAGTGTAATTTCAGACTGAAACTAAAATACTGACAAACTTTCTGGACTCTACTCGTATATCTAGGTACCTATATTTCCCTCGAGGCCATATAACAAGTATTAAAAATAAGAGTTTTAGATACTGCAAACATCACAATAATAATTGTAAAATTTTCTTCCTATAAGTAATTACTTTATACCTCATATCTACTACACTGTGTACTACACCTGAGACTCATATAGGGAATCCAAATCCAAGTCCAAGACGTATACCTGTACAACTTTAAAATAATACTCATAGATCAAGAGTAACGATAGAAAAGTCTCCGTAAACTTCAGTTCCCCTGTATTCAGCCTTATGTGTGTGTGAGTGGAATAGTGGAACTGTGTGGATTGAATCCAATAAGTCTGACCGACGTGATGCTTCTTCTTCTGTTTTCTCTGTCTATTATTCTACTGAGGGACTACATTGAAAAGATAGTATAGACATAACTGCTAAGTACTACCTACGTCCCTTATATAGGTCCTAGACAGTAATTCGTAACATGTCTGAGTCCCACTTGAGCTCCTCCAACAATACAAATACATACGAAGAAAAGATGTAGAAATATTTTTTTCCTTTTTTTTCTTTCTCTCTATTTACTCGGACAATAAAATATATGCATGACGTGTCTAATAGCTCAGTTTAATGGAAAAGTATTTTCAATCGTAAAACATAAAAATGCTTCAAGACACAAACTTTCAAACCAACAACAACGGCAAAGGAGCCAAGCCAAACCAAACCAAAGCCAAGAAGGCAAGCAGAAGCTGGTACTGGTACTGGCATTGTATATTGGGACTGGTGCTACATACGGAAAATAAATGCAGTAGTTAAAAAAAAGAATAACATATTGTAAGCTCTGCTGTGAGAATACTAAAACATTAGTTTCGTCTCATTTCGTTTGTTCTGTCTCTCAGCCTCAGTTTTTGCGCTGAAATTAAACGAGTTAAGAAAGTGTATACGTAAGAACGCCAAGCACTCCACGTAGTAGTACGTACTTACACAAGAAAACGTCATAAGAACAAGGTGTACTAACAATACGACTCTTTCGTATAAGACGGACGCTGGCGCTGACGCTGGACTTGTACTGGAACAGCACTCCAAGTTAAAAACCCCAATTCCAAGGAAGTAAGAAAGAAGAGACTTTGTTGTTTCTGTCTGTTTCTGTTCTGAGGATGAGTGTAGTTGCACAGAGTGTTCAGAGATATCCATGTAGATACTGATAGAGAGAGAGAGAGAGAGAGACAGAAGGAAAAAAAATTGGGGGCCAAACAGGTTTTCAAAAAAACCCTCAATTTGTATTCATTTTGAGTTGATTTGCTCTCCCACTTCAAATTTCAACTTGAGCATAAATATGTTATCTTCCTTGTCTTCTTATATAGTAAGTTGGAATTGGATATTATGCCTACTTATACAGTATTTTACTTTTGACATACCATAACTTTTGGATTACAACTCCCAAGGAACAGATATTGGATTTATATGCGATTCCAACAAATTTATTCTTCCTAAATTTCCTTTACGCATTTTCTTCTCTCTCTCTGTCTCTCTCTCGAGCTCAAGTTCCATTTGTTCCAGTACAGTAGGAGGAAGCATATCTCAAACTGATATCTGTAATTTTTGTGGCGTACACACACACAACAAGAGGTAGAGACAGAGAGACAGACAGACAAACAGACAAATAGGGGAGATGAATTATACTTCCTATTCCTAACTCATCCAAACTTGTGTCCCCTTTTTATTCCCCATTCTTTTTATTATTATAATTATTGTTTCCTATTTCTTTTTTTTTCTTTCTCTCTCTCTTGTATTTTCCTTCCTTCCCTATGCCTATGACAGAGTAGGGAATGCTTCAAGGAGTGTGTCTGTATGTAATTGCGTCTAGCCGCTTACAGGTTGATGTTGATATTGACAATGTACTCAAAGGAGTAGACTCGATTCCTGTCCTTCTGTTGACTGTGTGTGCAACTGGAACTGGAACTGGAACTGGAACTGGACGAGGGCAGGAGGAAATAGTCGAATTTATTCCGAGAAATAAATTCGAAATTTTTCAAACGTAAGAAACGGAAAAAAAAGAAAAAGAGAAAGAAGAGGCAAAAGGAACTAATTACTTATTCATTATGTAGCATATGTAGGTACCTACGTAGACTCATCCATATGATTTCCCCCGATTTCCTTTAAGCAACCAGACAGAGAGGGGCATAGAGACTGTACACAAATTCCCCAGTTCTAACAACCAACAACTAACAACACACAACACATGTCAGAGGATTTAATATTAAGGATAGGGTGCAAAGCACACACCTTCCATATCCGAGGCAAGGCCATTTCCATGTCATAATAATACATGCACGCATACTTAGTATGTACACCCGGTTCAAACTCAACCATCAGTTCCAACTACCAACTCAAAGTCAGTGTCAGACCCGAGTGAGAGAGAGAGCGAGAGCTCCCGTATTATATCACCGGCACCGGTATATCTAAAGTAGTAGTGTGCTACTTTCTTCTTAACATGAATGAAAAAAAGTGTATATAGTTGCATAACCATTTGTTTCAGACACTACATATTATGATTATATTATAGGAGTAGGACACGATGAGCAATCCCCACAAGTAGAAGTAGATTGACGAAGGCTTTTAAACTTCATCGCTTCATGAACAGCCCATGAACAGTAATAATTTAGCTCTCCTTCTCACTCCATATTATACTCATTTTATAGACTCTACATACTTATTTATCGACCGACTCCTCAAACTCTTTTTTCCTGATTATGATGTTCTCAACACGTGTCCTAATCCGAAGGAACATGAAAAGTTTACCATTTTTCGCTTTAGATAATATTATAGACCTAAGTTTTGAGTAGTAGGTAAATCTACTTTACCCGCAGCCAATGCCCAAAAACTCGACGAGGCAAAACCAGAGGAAGGGAAAAGGCGAGCTCACTAGTCAGTGGTAATAGATAATAGGAATACGCAATAGGCAATCATATGCACATATGGAACCTATACCCATACCTATGTACGTATCTATGCATGTGATATAATATAAACTTTTATGTTGATGTTGACTGTTGATGCTCCTGCATTATCCATGGAGTAATGAAATACATGCACATGCAGTTTTGTTTTAGTTTTCGATAAGTTTTGGATCTGGAACTAAATTTGGAGAGGGAGGGAAAAAAACAAAAGCATTGTATCTTATATAGCTCAGTTTTGGTTTGGTTTTGGATTTGGATTTGGTTTTGGTTTTAGCTCAGTTTATGTTTTGGGTTTTGGGGTTTGGTGGAGGAGAGAGCCTCCAACTAAAAGTGGGATTCCGATTCCATAAAAGAAAATAAAGACCTTAATTATTAACCTCGAAATAATTTGTACATTAATACGTGGAGACTAATTCTAGTTGGGGAAGGGGAAGCCATAGATAAATAATTATACAGGATTCAGAATCGGGCAAAAATATATATGTTGGTAATCAAATTTCTGTTTGTCTAGAATCCCCGCTAGGAAGTCAACGGACTAAATTAAAATAACTGCGTACAACAAAATCTTTCACTATATCTACACTGCAGTCTATAAGGCTATGCCGGCTATAATCCCTGTATATATAGGTATATACATGTTCCATTCCTCATTCCGCCACTATTCTAGGTTAGGTACATATGTCTATGAATTTTTAATCCTACCTGTGGTAAAATGCTATAGGTATATGTATTTTTGTAGGTAGGTAGGTAGGTATGTTTGGACATGTAAGTAGTTAGTGAGTACGGTTCTGGTGCTGCATAATTGCTTCATACACTAATAACATATCTTTTCTCACTTCACATTTTTTAGCTAATCGTTTCTCACTATATACGTGTGTGTGTGAGACTAACAGGCTAATCGTATATCGTCTCGTATCGCCTCGTATATCGTAAGAGCCGTATGCTTAAACTCTACATGCCTCCCCTCCTATCTAGACATACATCTGCAGCCTAGTCAGAGTCTATAAAGCGCTACACACTGAATTTCTCATTTGCTACTCACACTAATGATATTGGCAATGGTATTTATACGAATATGCACACACACACACAGACAGACAGACAGACAGAGCACAGCACAGGGCAGCCTATGCACTCGGCATGTGTCAATGTCCCAGGTGTTTAAACACAGGGGCTAACATTGGAGCAGCATAATAATAATTTCTGGTTCCTTTTAAATAATTTCTCGTTCAACTTTTGGGTTCTTACTTGTTCTTCTTACCCGATCGTGTTGGAAGAAATCTTGCTCAATTCACACGATAATATAGTCGATCGATCAAAAACTGCATGTATGTACGCAAGAGAAAGACTGCTACATGTGTTTTATACCAAGTCCCTTTGTACTTTCTTGTACACTGTTGCTGTTTTCCTTTTCCTCTCTCCCTCTCTCTCTCTCTCCTCTTTATTATGTATTCATACACGTCTTTGGGTTCGCCTATTTACAAGACACTTTACATACATAAATTATACAAGTCTGGATAGCAAATGTGATAGGATACGCATCCGTATGTGTGCAGAGCTAGCCTTAGTCAGACAGATACATAACATGGCAGGCAGAACATGTGAGTGGTGGTAGTTGGTGTTGGTAGTGTTGACTACATATAAACGAAAATGAATAGGCCGTGAAAAAAAAACAATGTCAATTTTCTTGACAATGAAGGAAAACTTGCATGATAATCTAGACTTGATTCACAATCCATGGAATGGAATGGAATCGAACGAAAACGAAGAGTAACTCCGTCCAATGGAACAACGCCAGAGTCAGAGCCAACACTTGACACAGAACCCAATCCATTTAGAATTTTAGATTGTGGCGCATTAGATTACATATTGAGAATTGAGACATATTGACATGGAAGTGTTCCCTTCAAACCCAATCACAGTAAATTGTAATAAGTTGTTTTCATAGTTTATTGTCATTGCTCATTTCCTATTTATTGCACTGCATTTCACTCGCGCATTGCCATTTCATCTTCCTTCATCTCCATAGTCATAGAAATCCATTGATTTTACACTCACTCTCTCGCTCATTTTCATAGTCACAGTAATATTCACATACAATCATAATGTATGCACCTCCGCCACTCACTTTGTCTTCGTCCCGTACACTCACACATACACAGGAGATACCTACCTATACCTATACCTAGAACTCTACATATGACATTGCATAGCAACCCAAAAATCAAAGCAGTAATAAGACAAGATACATAGCTCAACCTATTTGTTATTGTTTTTTTTATTCATAAACTATATGGCATTGGCACTGGGACTGGGACTGGATGCTGCTGATGATGATTCTTTCGCTAAAAAATGTTAACAAGTAAATCATAAAAAATGTATAGATATATATGTAACTGGATATTCTTTACAAAGAGAGCAACTAAACCAGCTCTACCTACGGACGGAGGACAGCTCACAATCAGACAGACAGACAGACAGATGCATACATGCATAGGGAACATTAAAGCTGAACTCTGGTTTGGTTTGCTTCTCGTTCAAGAGTAAATAATCATAATTATAATGAATTGTCAAGGTTTCAAAAAGCTGTGTGTGTGGATGGCCGTGTCGTTGTGGACGTGGAATGAAGTCAAGTCAAGAGAATAGATAGAATTGAATGAATAAAAATCAAAGGATAATTCAAATACAAATATCCATCTCCAAATCCAAGTTTCCTATTAAAAAGAATTCTCGATCGTCTCATGTTCTCTCTCGATATCCTATAATATCCTTCCACTTGGTTTTCAATTTCGATTTCGATTTCGATTTCAAACGCCAACAACGCGAAACGCGACGCATACATTGATTATTATGTAGGTGCATATATAGTTATACAATTATGTACAAGGAAGAAATAAAGACAGGACATAAATGAGGAGAATGGACGAGGGAAGTAGTTACAAGTTAAAAGTTAAGAAGTAAAAGATAACAAAGTCAAAATATACATCCAAAAAAGGCGATCGAATTTCTCCTTTTCGACACTTGAAAAATCTCTGTTTGATGAATTATAATGAGATTTATATATTTTACATGCTCTTGATTCTGTGTGTGTGTGTGTGCTGTGGAAGGTAGGGACTTGCTCCTGATGTGTACAGATACATCCCAAATAACAGACTCAACTACTCGTTCCTTTAAAATCTACTTCGTATACTTGTAACTCGTTCAAATTACTCCCAAACGCAAATTGTGCACCTTTTTTTTTCTCCCCATATTATCATCTGAAAAATTAGAGGAGCATAAAATGAACAAAGTTGTGATCGTATAATGTGAACTATAATGGTAATCTCAAGAGCAATAGCAATATCTGTAATAGTCAGAGTAATAGTAATAGTAAATGTTCCGATAATCTATGTTAAAATGCAATGTGAGTGAGAACATAAAAACAATGTACCTACAGACGTTCCCCAGATATCTGTATTCTTTATGTGCCCCAGCACTATGTTCTCTGGCTTGGCTCAAATTCGAATTTTGAATTCGAATTTCAATGTTTCAATGGACTTGGAATATATCTCTAATCTGTCTGGTGGTGCTCGATACATGGAGCGCTCAAGTTGAAGATGAAGAAGGAGAGGGAAGGATGAGGAGAGAGCATCAGAATCAGAATCAGAAACAGAGATTGTTAGCACACAGAGTGTAAGTAGTATTACAGTTTTGAATCTATAACGAACGCATAAATCTAGTCACTTCGAATGCTGCTATTGGCAAAAAAATAAAATATCCGCCTTTTCCCATTCATATACATATGAGGAGAGCATCTTACTGCTACTGCCGAATACTGGACCAACAAGTTTTCTCACATTTTTTTCCTCTCTCTCTCCCTCTCCATCTTACACAGTGCAGACAGAGCCAGAGCCAGAACCAGAGCCACGCCAAAGCAATGGCAAGAAGAGTGGCAATACATAGAAAATCCTATCGCTCCGTCCATCCATATTGATATATGAGTTTGAGTTTACCCATGTATGTCGTTTTACTTACATGTAATAAACTCAGTGGATAGACAAAATACACAATGTAGTTATTCCTCCTTGTGATTACACACTTTAATTCGTTTAGTACAGATACAGAGATAAATATGTACGGAGTTTAAGGAGAACGCTCCGCTCTCTCAAACTGTGGAAAGCTAAAGATGGTAAATTGTAAAAACTCCATCAGTTTTCTTCAGTCCTCCTCTATTTTCCCCTCTCTTTCCTTCCAATTCCCAACAAGTCCAAACTCAATTCCACAACCAAATAACTACGGAGATTACCATTTGTAAAAATCCAATTGGAATTGTAGCAGTTCTCCTTTTTTTTTCTTTTCCTCGCGAGTCTCACATCTCCTCTCCTTTGATTTTATTTTATTTTATTTCCCCACAGTTTACCAGGCTCAGTATGCCTTCATAAAGTTATCTGTGTAAATTTTGAGAGGGTAAACTGTCGTACATACAGATACATACAGTGGATATCTCTATCCGCCTCACTCACTCTCAAAAACCTCACAGGTAAAAAGGAATGAAATACAAGAAAATTCAATGAGCATTTATGGTAGTATATGTATACGTCTCCCATTTAAAGACTCTTTATACATGTTACAATTGGGGGACATGCACAGAGCTGAGTTTTGTGTGTGTGTGTGTTTACTGAGGAACATTAGTATTATAGTTTATCTGTATGCTCGCATAAATAACATAAAGTTTAAGAAAATTGGGCCAGAGCACTAACTATACCATTACTAAAACATGCATGGACTTCATGAGTGCAATAATAATAATCGTTTTTTTTCCTTCCTTCTGTCTACCCACCCATGCCTCCATTCCAATGCATTCTACGTACCTACCTACTGTAATATATTATATTTTGAATTGTATTGTATTGTGAGCTCGTATAGTAATAATACAAATGCAAAGGTATATAGGTATATGTACTTTGTGCAGTGGAGAGTACCTACATGTATGATATCAATTACAGAATAAATTTACCTCCTGCCCATAATTATTATTGGGACTACTACTACTACTACTACTACAACTATGTAGGTAGGACCTGCTACATATGAAGCTACGTCCCGAGATAATACGCACATGACATGGAGGGGAGCAGAAGGAGGCTGGTACATGTAGTAAAAGAGTAAGTACTAAATAGCATACGGAGTAATAGTTAATAGTAGAGTGCAATTCATTGAACGGTACATAATCTAGACTGGATTTGAATTTACATACCAACAATTTACAGTCTGCCCTATAACAATGTAGAGCTGACTCTTTAATTCTATATACCTGTCAGCGAATCTGTTTCTGTGGAGAGGATTATAAAAGAGCTAATACGCCATGTCCTATGCCATATGCAATGCTCTGCGATATACATATTCGATGGGATGCGAGGCACACTGCTCAAAAATGAGAAACAGATATGCCTATATACATACATGCACTAAAAGAACGGGAAGAAAATCTTTGGACTCTCTCTCAAAAAAACTCGCGTCGGTTTAGTTAGTTTCCCTACATAATAATCTCTTCCAATTTCCAATTTAATTCTAGTCAAACCACCCGCGTAGTTATGACCCGGAATGTCTAGTTTTTAAAGAAAATATTGATATCAAGATCCTATCTAGAGTTACCTTAACTCTTTTTTATAAATTCCAAACTGACTTGAGATTTTATTGCACTTGGAGAGTTTTAGAGTTTTCAAAGAGAGTTACAGAGCACAGAATTTACTTTAGTAGTAGTAGTAGTGCTCGTCCCTTCGCCCAGCCACTCATCCTATCTAATTCTTAATCCACCTTGTATCTATCTAATTCCAATTCAAAATCCAATGCCTACAGATATAAGCAGTAACCAACACCACCACACATAATACTCCCAAACTTCCATTATTATGCCCTCCTCTGATCTGTAACAAGTCTGTCCTGTACATTGTACATTTGATCTCTATTTTGCACATTCAATAATAATACTCTCACTCACTCATCCTCAGACGGATGGAGACCATCTTCAAGAGATAAAGACTCAACTAGAAACCCCTATTGAAAACCTAAGTTGGTAGGTACATACTAATTTAATAATATAGGTTGACCTGGTGTTAATATTTATTCATGTATTTCAATTACTATTTATTTACTTCTCGTACTAACGACCAATACTTACTATAAGAAGGTAGCTACACAGTGATATAGGGATATAGGGGGATGCGGATGGCTGTTGTGCTATGCTGCAGAAAACAGAAAAACAGAACTGCAGAAGTTAAGTGTTGATTCCACCACTCACTCAGACGGTAGCGAACAGCCCTGAAGTAATTTCAATGAGCCAACATAATGAAAAATGAGTTCTATTTGTTATGTTTAAATGATTCTTATTAGGCCTGTTGTTTCGAGTCCACTCCACTTCATCTTGTATATCTTGAAGAAACATCTAAAACAGGACAGAGTTATGCGGACGAGAGTCATGCTCATCGTGTCTTCACTGCTTAAACTCTTATTTTATTGGGAATGAGACAGGTACTTGGAGTATTGGAGTTGGAGTTGGTTGCAAAGGCTACTATGTGCTTCTACATGTCTCCTCTCAATATGTTCCTCTCAAGCTCATCTCCATCATCCATCCACACTCTCCTCCTAAATATCAACATCACCAACCGCACACCGTCACCGTCACCGTCTTCATCCTCAGCTTTTGCTTTACGCGCCTCGTCTTGGGAATTAACATGATGAATGACCAAGAAATTAAATTATGTATTAATACCACATATTACTACTATCAGCCTATATACTGATACACCAAGTTGTGAAACTAATCCTAATATTAAAATTGTTGGGAGATAATGGATTAAAAAAAGCGGGTGCTGCATATTCATGTTTTCTTCCACTCAAAACGCTCTTAAATTTTCCTCCATCGTTTTCGTTTAGCATTTATTTCAATCGCAGTAGTTGAGTTGAGGAATGAGGATCGAGAGTAAAAATCAAAATGTAAAATAAAAAGTCTGAAGAGAGAGAGAGAAGTGGAGTAGGTAGGGAGGGAGGTGCAATATAGAGTAAAGTATGTAGGTAGCTTGATGAATTCTAATGGGCAGGACTCAGCTCTCCCTCTGCGTGTGTAACTAGCATCATAACCATAATAACAATGTGAGATGGGAACATATGCATATGAGATGATGGGAAGGAAGGATTGGGAGAGAGAGGGACGACTTGTAGAACGCTGTTAATTTTTCCAATCAGAAGAAAAATGATCAAAACTGGAAACGGCATGACGCCTTGAAAGAGCCGAACTTGGATTACAAGGCAATTAACTGATTAGAATCAAACTTGAAAAAGTGCTTAATAACAGTAAAATAAAATGATTACATTGTAAATGTTTTCCATCCACTGACGAGAGTCTGAACTGCTCTCTGAGTGTGTGTGTGTGTGTGTGTGTTGGTTTCTCTCTGAGCTGCTCAGTACTAATCGTTAGTCTAATAGAAATTCTACACGTACTAACGTCAATTGTTTCCATATAGTTATTTACATAAGCACGGCGGTGGAGAGGAGAGATGCTAGATAGTGCTTAGTACATGGACAGTATATGTGCATTGTTCCAAACACAAATAGGAAGATGTATGATGTGCATCTGAGCACAGACAAGAAGAAGAAGAAGAGGGATTGCATGGGAAGAAGTACTTCATTCACATCGCAGGTCTCTTACAGCTCCTCAACGCCGAGTACGAAGACCAACCTTATAACTTATAACGAAACCAAAACCACACTCTACCATGGGCATATAACATTGCGATGCGCCCAGCTCCACAAAATCCGCCTCAGCCTCCCTTCTTTCAAGTATGACAAAATCCATTTTGGATAACAGGAGCAAGTAAAGGGTTTTTATTCGTTCCGAATGCCGATGCCGAAGCCGAAGAGATATCCTCAGATCCGATGCCGTCCGCAATGGAGGTAATAATAGTCAATGGGAATGGGACTACATTACACATTAGGTTAGCATTACATGCATAGATTTCTCAGGATAAAATCGTCCCACTACTCCCAGCCCTCATATCTCTATAGTTATGGTTTTGGGATTAGGGTCCACACAACGACAACAGTTAAGAAGTTAAGATGAGGACAGGAGGGGGACTAAGACGACTCAGGTTTTTCATGAAAAGAATTGCCAAAGCACACACACACAGACACACACATACATCCCGGTGGCATTGGTGCTGGTGATGGTCCAGCTTTCGTATGGTGATTATGATGGTCCCTGAGTGTACACCTTCATGCCTATAATGATAATGATAGCTAAGAGTTTTGGCTATTTACTGATAGCTCTCTGATCGCCCGGCCGCGTCGTCCCTTAGTCCACGTCGTAGTGCATCATAAAAATCTATGTGGGAATGTTAATGTCTCGTAATCGGAAAGTTATAATAGGAGAAAAAAGGGAAATAGAGATTGTATGTAAATAGTATTGAGACGCCGTTCAAATGGTTGTAACACATAACATTTATTCCCTATACGTGTTGTTATTTGGTTATTTCCAAGACGTCGTAACGTAAGAGCGACGAAACTCACAAAAACAAAGAGGGAGACGACAGTTTACACACACACACACACACTATTTTAGACAGACTCTCCGCTAACGAGTTACGAGTCCGAGTGTGTAGGCTACAAGTACAAGTGCGTGTCAATGGAGCGGGAAATACATATTATGTACCCTATGCATAATATGCTTTTTACAGATATTCTCCTTTTCTACAAGTCCAATCCCAATTCCCAATGCCAATGATGCCGAGCCATCGTCATGTCAATGAGATGGGAAGTTTTTGAGCCTTTTAACTTTGACTTCACTTTGTTTTTTTCATCTTCTTCTTCTCTAAAATTTCCTCTCTCCGTACGGAGTGACGGAGGTAAAGTGAGTCTCTCCACTATGTACTCTGACTTTGCTTTTACAAGTTTGGTCAAGCCTAAATAATATTCTCTCTACTACTCTCTCACAAGATCAATTGTTGGCTGTCGGCAGGACTGTCCATGTCCACCTGACCAAAATTCTCGAAAAGTCCAACAAAAACCAAATCCAAATCCAAACTTGAACTGGTTAAGGAAGAATTAGGGAAAAAGGTGGACATGGGTGCGAAGAGAGATTTTATAAGAATATTCACGTAATATTCACTTTTTATACTCACTTTTTTCTCACTCACGAGTCTCCTCGTATAGTGATCCGGATTAATCCTCATCCCCTTAACCATCATGTATTATACCTCTCGCTGTTCCTCTCACGATTCAATGGTCCCTGTTGACAGAGTCAGACTCAAGAAACCAAAGGCTGAGTATGCACTGCAATATGCTGCTCAATGGAAATGGAAATGGTGGTGGTGGACCTGCTTAATTTTTTAATTTCAGTTCAAGTATAATCCTAAATAAAAAAAAAGTTAAAACAGTCCTATGCTCAAGTAATGAGACAGATAGATGTGGCCATTAAAAGCTACACTGTCGACGTGGACTGTTTACCTTGGTTTTGGTTTTGGATTTTGGTGGGGCTAAGAATTGTATGTAGCTGTGTGGTTGAGGCATAATGTGAGGGAGGCTGTGTCCACAGAGAGATACATTGATGGTGTTGGTGTTGGTCGTTGGTTGGTATTAGTTGAGTATTGTATTGGTATTTAACTTGTATGGCTCTCTCAATGGCTAAGCTCATCATCTCATCTCTTGAGAGAGTCGCGTCTCTGGCTCATCGTCAGAGAGTGTTCGATTTCAAACTAAAATCCTACTTTTTATCGGCAGAAAATGTATAATGTAATGTAATGTGCTTGAATAGTTTTTCCCAGAGTGGATTTGAAGAGACAACGCCCCAGTCAAACCAGTTTTTCATTCCGAAAGCTCAGCCAACGAGTGAAAAAAGTGTTTTTTCTGGCAAAATTGACATTTTCTGATAAATTTATGTGGGCTGGTTTGGTTTCTATGTATTGCAAGCTATTGTGCTCGTCCACTTTGTGTAAGTTTTGTACACACATACACACACACACACAGAGTCAATTCACGCTCACGCTCACACATTTATACTCGAACTAACTCAAACTTACTCTCAAGTACGAGGATAGGCATATAGCATATAGCGTGGAAGTCCATGTGTAATTTCTAAATACCTACATAGAAGAAGTAAATCGTTGAGAGGGAAACATATTATATGACCCAGTGGATCTTTGAATTTGAATTCGATATTACTATTAACTATTAGTTCGACGATGGGTTTGGTTTTGGTTTTAGTTTTTGGTTCTTCCTTCATATTATGTTGTTAGAAAGAAGTTGGAGAGCGAGTGTGGCTCTGTATGTTTGTGTGTGTGTGTGTGAGAGAGAGAGAGAGAGAGAGAGAGAGAAAAGTATCGTATCGGATTTAGTGATATTTTACCAGTAATTTATAAGGGGAATAATTTCTGGAAATCTGAGTGGGGCTCCTAATTAGTGTCTGTCCAATCATTTCGGGGAATTTTAATGGTGGTTAGGCCACTTATTCATCCCAATGGAAATCATACTGAGGCAGTTCAGGGCAGACATAACGTCAGACTGATGGTGCATATTTTCTTGTTTTACAGCTCCTGATCTCCTCGGCTTCTCTTTCTCTTCCCATCTCATCAGTCCATTTCCACTCCGTCTTATAACTTTTAACTTAATCCAGTTTTGTATTTTTATTCTCATTTATTAGAATTTGTGAGAGCATCTCTCCCCTGCTCTATACACAAACACAGAGTGCTCCACAAGAGCCAGACACAGAGACAGACAGGGAGGAAAAACGCGATGCATAATAAACGTCGCTTTGATACGATATTCCATCTCCAACGTTGCATTGGGGTTGCATGCATGCTCACTTTTCACTCACCTCCAAACCAGGTCCGTACCTACCTTCATATTATGATGCACATACCAACCACCGCAGATCGTGAGAAATGTATCTCAATTCATTATATTTTACGATATTTTTATTTTACCCAAATATGTCTCATTGTTTAACATGGAATTATTTTGTCATTTATTCCCCAATAATCAACAACCTGAGGGTGACACTATATTATCTTTTTGAGTATTATTCAAACGATTTCACTCCTGACTTTATCAGCACTACTAAAGGGGTGATTTCTCTATCTAAATTGTTAAGTGATATTTCCACAAAGTTGACTGTCAACTGTGTTATAAATATTCTTAAATTGCGAAGAGTTGCATAACTGACAGATCTATTATTTAGGAAAATAATGAAAAGATAAAATTCAAGGGAAAAATCTTTACATAAATCTCAATTTCTCAATATTGTCAATATACTGCAATTAAGTTGGCACATTACAAATATTTACGTCTTCCGAGATTTTTTTTTCAACAATAAATGCAAGTCAATATAGTCAATACAATGAATATTAGATAGGTACTACAGGGCAGAGTATGTTATAGTAATCAGTAGCAGGGGCAATATCATCGAAGAATAATAATAATATAACATGTAGGAATAAGTGTTCGGAACATGAGCGGTAGTCGTATCGTAATGGTAATGGTATAGTAGTTACTCAAGATGTTATTGACCGACCTGATTCCTAACCATTTTATTACCCCATGATCTCCCTCTATTATTCTTTCCTTTACGTTTAACGTACTCGCATTACTATATACCCCTATTACCTCCCTACCTACCACCACTACCACCGTCACCGTTTGAGACTCACAGTGCCTTTACAGTGTTTGTTTTCTCCTTATTGTTCCCTGACAAGTCCCAATCATAAAATGTCACAAAAATGAATCATAATTATACATTTCCAAGTACGTTTCTATATTACTATGGATTGTAATTTAGAAATAATAATGATAATAAAATATATTTAATTTTTGACCCCGATTTAAAATATATAGTAATAATATCTCTGTAATTATACTGTGTTTTTACGTGTGTGTGTGTGCATGTTTATTTCATTCCGATTCCGAGTCAGACTCACTCATTTACTTGGAGGACAACAGCACTAAATAGTTAAATAGTTAAAGTTGACGTTGACAAATCAACTGTAGCTAATAAGAGGGAGAGAATCGTAAGCTAATCGGTATGCTTATGTTATTCTTTTACTATTAATCACAGATTGTTTTGTTTCCATTGATGACTACGATTACGACTACATACGATTAGTTTAGGAATAAAGAATTATTCGACGAGTATATAGTCCTTTGCACAGGATGCAATTTCATAATTCCATTCTAATTCCAATTCCAACAATATGCAGAGACTACTAATAAATTCTGTCCTAATTGTCAACAGTTAAATCTAAGCAATTTTATTTTGCAAATTAAACAAGCTTATTTTATGAATTATATATATATATATGAATTAATTAAAAACAATTAATAATCATAATCAAAATATATTATTATCATGTCATTCGATCATCATCAAAATATATAGGTACTATAGTCATATATATTTTATATTATGATTATCGTAATTCTCTTCCCTTGTAAGTTTATGTTGTACTCATATTCGTAGAATGGCTTAAAATTCAAATTCACATTCTTACAATTTCTCCATTCTATGTACCTACATTCTACATTACTCTGTCAAATCTCATAATCAGTCTTTAAATTTAAGTAGGAGCGGACTAAAGAGCGGAAATAACTCCCCTCTCCACAACTTCCTACATAAATTATTACTGATGTTATGTTGTTCGTGAAGAATTGAGAACAACACACAAGAAGAAGAGTGAACAGTTGAGTCCCCAGTCCCAGCGTCAGCGTCAACATGAACGTCAACGTCAACATAACGTTCAAAATACTAAATATGGAAAAAATGCGTCATTCTTTTAATGAACACATTTTATTATTTCCTATTACCACTGGTAGCTGTAATCACTGACTGAGAGTGAGTGCACAGACCCTCCACTGGTCCCGCGGTCCTCGTCCTACAGTATACTGCCTACGGTCTCTACATACTATGTCTATATGTCTATATGGTTCAAAATTTCAAATCGGGATTTATACATTGCATGACATATATATGTCATGAACGTGCATAATAAATTACATTCACACTGGCACCGGCATCGGCATCGGCACTGGTACTGCTACTGGTACTCCTCATACATAAGTTCAATTCCAACACCAGCAGCCGTCGCTATTGTACTGACTGTACAGCACAGATCTCTCTGGCTTGGTAGTAATTTCATTTTCATGAATAGTACCTTCATCCCACATCCTTTATATATATGTACCTACCACTACTATAGCTAAACCTCAATTTAAAAGCAAAGCTGCACAAAGGCTCTGTATAATTACATAATGGTATAAAATGTATACATGTCACAAAGGACATTATGACTTCTTCTCGATTTAAATTGATTCTTGATTGAAAAAAATTTAAAACGAGGAAAATTCTTTTATGGATGAATTTTCTAAGAGAGCGATTATTTTTTTTATTTTATATTGAAATTTGAAACATGTATAAATGTTTTGAGCTTGATTCAAATTCTGATTACGTACACACACTATATATATGTGACCCTGTTCTGAGTGAAAAAATGTTTTAGCACAGAGGATAAAAATGGCATTAAAAAAATATAGTTGGGTTATTATGTGTTTGAATCGTACATAAAAATAAGTTCTACTACAACTACATTAAGACTGTTATAAGGAAGGCTCAGGCCTCAGAGAGTGCAATACGGAAAAGCGAATTGGGTTTTTAGTTTTTATAGGGTGGACATATTAAAAAGATGATGATTACTATTACTATTATGATTATTATATTAGTATTAGAGTATTAAATATGAAAATAGAAATGTATGCATTGTATATATAAGTTGAACAAGTTATCAAAGATTTGTACACTATAAGTACAAGGCAAAATGGAGAGAGAAAAGAAGAGAGAGAGAGAAAAAAAAGGACAAGCAACTCAAGTCAAAAGCAAATAATAATTAAAACACTTGAAATTTATTATTAAGAAAAATCTTTTTGCCAACACTATACAAGTACACAGAGATACATAGCATAGGGCTCTTTAGAAAATAACATAAAAATAGTTTTTATCGCGGCTGATTTCCTTAATGGGTAAACCCAAGTCACGAATTCCTCATAAAAGTCCTTAACAAATGCAAATAGAATTGACAATAAAAAATAGTTTTAAAATCATTAGACAAAAATCTTAAAATACTCAATTTTCTACGGTTTTTTTTTCTTTCTTTCTTTCCTTTGCTAAAAGTCAAATACAGATTTTTTCTTTATGAGTCAGTGAGTTTCTATTCTGTTTCAAATTCAAGTGGTACTCTATGTTCTTCCACACACAGGGTATACTGTACATAAGGAGTAGGTACATAACATAACATTATTATTATTATTATGATACACTTCCATTTCTATTCAAATACTTTTTTTATGCAATCTTTCTTATCAAATTTATTACTATTAGCATTACTATTACTATTACTACTATTCTTTTTTTTCTATTTGTTCTTTAGCATACTCTACATTATTATGATTTCATTGACTATTATTTTGTTTGATCTAATGAGAGATAAAATGTAAGCAGTGTGGTAGGTACTTATTCAGTATAACGAGCCATATATTGATTTATGTATTTCCTTTTGTCATTTGACCAAAAATTCAAAAACTACGTCTCTCTCTCTCAAATATTCAAGTTGTGTAAAATAAAAACAAGAAGGTATTCTTAGGGCAGTCAGATAAATGCAAGTCTCACAACCAGTACCAGTACCAGCACCCGTCATCCATTTCCCCTCAACGTGAAAAAAAAACTGATGATACACAGACATGAGAGAGAATGGAGTTTTCGGCTAAATTTGCAACATTTGGGGGCTTTCGTTCCTTGGGTGACTCATGACGTGAGTGTTCGCCGTCTTCATTCGCATTCGTAAAATTGTGTAAAGGTAAGAGAATTGTTAAAAAGACATAAATTCTTATTTCTTCAACTTAAACGTAGAGAGTCAAACGTAACGTATCCTTAGCTTTTCCTTGTGGTTGTCGCTGTCGTTTATCCTTATGTAATGGGAGTACATGAGGAGGGTAGTAGAATGTAAAAATTACTAAGGAGATATTTACTATTTACTTAAATTTAGCTCAAAGGAATCCACACACTCACACACTCAGACTCAAGATTTGAACACACGAGAAGCCAAAACCCAAGTCAAAACCAAAGCCAAAGCCAAAGCCGAAACCGATAGCGATACCAATACCAATACCGATGAACATAAGGACTTAAGGAATTGAAATGAAACGTGAGAAAAAGTCAGTCTGATCCTTTAGCCTTTCTAAATGACTCAAGAGGTGTGAACGTGAACTTAACTCGCAGCAATGACTTAGAATATGTGAACTCGAGGTATAAAGCATTACTCATAATATATTTCCTGAACGGGAATACATACAGGAGAAGTACTGGACAGATGTACAGGAGGCGAAGATGAGAAAAAGAAAGAAGAAGAAAAAAAAACCACCAACAGCAAGAGTATGAAGAAGACAAGGAATATAGGAAAAGGAATACACACTAAAACGAAGGAGACGTGGCAAGTCAAGCCAATCACATATCCCATTATAGACTAAATATATATTATGGAAAATGTACCTAAAAATACGTACAATCATACAGATACCAGGAATATTAACAAACATTACACAAGTTTTCCATGTTCAAAAATGTTAAATGCTCATTCTATCGTCTCTCTCTCTCTCCAAGGATTTCACTTGTGATCATCGTCAAGAACTTCAGTTTTGTCAAAGTCAAGATGTATCTTAACGAGTGGAAATGTGAGCGCGTACAAGGAAGTTCTTACACACAGATTCTGACTGATCATGTCTTGTCCTCCGTCCTCCCTCTATACAAGCGTATTATAATGTCTGGCCTCGTCTGTCTCTCTCTCTCTCTCTTCTAAAAATCTTTGTATTCCAAATCCAAAATCTGAGTGCTGTGCTGTACACACACAAGTCTTACAGAGATTACTACGTAATATTCCTATTAAATTGAACATTAATATTGTGTTACATGTTTTTTCTTTGATATTTAGGAGGCCTGACTTCTTTGGGCTTGGTTTTGGTTTTGGTTTTGGTTTTGGCTTTGGTTTTGGTTTTGGTGGATGGGCTTCAAGTTGTCGTATTTGTAGTTGTAGTAGTATCAGCTTACAATACACTACGCTATGTTATTATGAAACCAAAGTTTTTTTTTCTTAAAAAAAAAATATCGTTAATAAATAAAGCTTCGTTTATTCTCAGAGTGAATCTGCTTTGAGTTTTTAAGTTGAAGAGTCATCCAATTACACTGTAAAAATTCTACAAGCTGTACAGCACAGCACAGTCAGAGTGCAAAAGGATGTTCCTCCATGCTACACAGTATACGGATAGACTGATCAGACTGACTGAAACTGAAGGAAGAGTACAGAGTTAAAGGTAATAGAGGAAGGAGAGAGCGACAATGTCTATGAGAGAATAAAAGTGGTAAGAAGGGGCAAACTGTTTAGCTACTCTCCTGCTTACTGCTACTGTACATCGCGTATCGTTCGTGAGGTTCAGCATGAAGCAATAAAGTTGGTGTAGTAGTTGTACTGGTACTGGCGTAGTATGTGTGTGTGTGTGTCTGTGTCTGTAGTAATGTCTTGCTGCCGTATTTGAAGAATCTTGAATGAATGCAGACAGTCTAACATGCATAAATGTCAGTCATTTCATGTCTCAAAACACCCGCACTTCAAGTCCTTCTAATATTTACGGTGGGAGCAACATATATGAGACAGCTTTCAAACTAGACCTTCCATCAACATATCATTACATAAACTCAACTAATAACTTTTTTTTTCTTCAAATTACCAACGAAACGATATTGCTTCCACCCTGCACACTGAATACGATCAAAGACAGATTACCATCACATCTGAGGCACCATCTAATTTATTGGACAGCCTCGCTAATTCTAGTCAATTCTCTCTCTCTCTCTCTCTCTCTCATTCTTTCACATTCCTACCGAATCCTAAAATGTTACAAAAAAACACACACTTTACACTTTTATTGCAGAGAAATATTGTAAACAGTAGTTGAGAGTCGATGTCGACCGGGACGAGCACATCAACATTCTCACATCCATTTATCGCTATATTTATATTGTCACACGATGTGCACTCAGAAACAGCGGTGAATTATAACATGTTCAAATAATAATCGAAACCGTAGTAGATCTCAATTTACCTATATTTATTCCATAGAATGTTTTGCACAGAAAAAAAATAAAGTCATTGTCATTCTGATTGTGTTGGTTTTTAATGGAAAACTTTAAAATGAGCTATTTTATTTAAGGACTTTGCTTCCGGGAAACTTTTCATATTAGACTGACTAGTGAGTGGAAAGTTGGTGAGTGTAATTATATATGTGTATTATAGGAATATGTGTAAAAATGAAGATAATGAATTTCATGGAATTTATATACATGTGGAATGTATACTTATGTATAACAACTTTGGAGAGTTTACTTTGAAAGTAGGAAAAATTCCTATATTGAGAGTCTCTTGCGATTTTAATTTCTAATTAATATAATATTTTCATCGAATTCTTTCAAACCAACAATACACAATGGGCTCTCTCTCTCACTCGCTCGCTGTCTCTGGAAACTTGCTGCTGGATCGTAGTCAGTGTAATGCTCATGGTATTTTCATCTCAAATAACAATAATTATTCACGAAAGAAACATGCTTAGAACCAGGACCAGAACCAGAGCCATAACCAGATTCAAAACCAGAATTCAAAGAGGTCTATGAAATTCAGGCTAAAAAACTCAAAACTATTCCTAGCAATCTGCTATATTTTATTTTTACTAGTTATTTTTTCCCTTCTGCTCTGCTACAGATATTTCTCTGTGTGCTTTCAAAACTCCCAACTCCAAATTATTGCAAAAATTAAAATACTTGAGAGACGAGCTAATGAGACAGACAGAAGTGGAGTGTGTGGAGTAGGTAGTATAGTAGAGTGAGTGAGCTTTAGTGAATGGTTAATTTCAATTCGTAGAGGGGAAAAGAAAATGAAAAAATTTGACGGCTCACTGACACTATAACTAGCACTACTCAGAGTCTTACGTCTCTTACGAACCAATTATCAATTAAGTTGTTCTCTAATTTATAATTTCTGAACTGTACATAAATTCATTGAGGCATTGAGGTGCTGTTCCTTCTCTAATGTAATGCAAAATAAAGTAAGTAATGTGTAATGTGGTAATGAGTCCACTTCAACTTCTACACACTGTTCCTTGCGACTTGTACACTCTCGTGTAGATTGTAGAGTATCCTTTTCCTCTAATTTCATAATAATAATACAGATATAAAATATATATTGTTTCTATTCATCTCAATATTCTTTACAACTACTACATTCGAGCTCCACTTCGAATTCGACTTTGACTAATTTCTACTTCACTTTTTTCTTTTTTTTTACATTACCCTTGAATTCTTGAATTGAAAAAGTTTAACAAGGCGTTGCTAAACTTGACATAATTGTCATGTCAGAGCCATGTATATATTTATGACTTTAAAAACTTGAAAGAAAAAATAATATATATACATGAAATGCTTTTCTACATTATATAGACCCATTCAGACAACAAGGTCAATTTTGATATTATTTTGAAGCAAAATAAGACAAATAACTCTGCTGATCAAAATGTATGGAAAATTGAATTTATATAGGAATTTTTATATAATCAATTGTCTTTTGTTCATTATATACTGTATTTTATCTGCATATTATGAATATGAGATATACGCAAGTAATGAACGCTATAGACGTGGAGACGATTCACTATATATCAGTAGTCAGACGATGCGATATATATAGCATCAACCATCATCAACCATCCACACTGTCCATGTAAATTTGTAATTTGATTGTGAATAGGGAATGTCAACCAAAAGGAAGACAATACGGGATCGTGAAAATAATAACTATATCAAATTGCAAATATCTTTTCAGAGTATTTCTTACCGATACAGACTCGTCAGTTGTACAATCACACACACAAGAAAAAAATTTGAAAACAATCAATTATTGATATAGTGATATTGACAGTGTGGAATGATTTTTGCAACCATTGTACTCAACTGCATTGGTCTTCATGTATAGTCATAATTATTATAAGCATGTCTCCAGACAACGAAAACACACCAGTTTTTAACCATGTTCCTTCTTTACTCAATCCTTATAACAAGGCATCACTACTAACTACTACATTTTTACAACGTTGACGTCCATCATTAACATCCACTTACATGATGCACCCAGTCATGCAAACATATTTCCAATTTCCAAACAATAACTAAATATTATCTAGAATATTATGTACAATGTTACAAAAATTATATTTCCCCTACTATTTTTTGTTTTAGCAAAACTGGAACAGAATAATGCTACTGTTCATTGTAGACACAATAAAAACGATGGGATATACGCATTTGAATTAATACTAAGAAAATACAAATAGGTTTCCGGAGCCTCCAGTTTTAAATATATACCATCACATATATTATAGTTAAAATTACCACCACTATATCTCTGTATGGAAATATCCTCACAACAAATCTAAACGGAAATAGCACAATTTGCTATAGAGATTGATGGGGATGTTGGGGAAAAAAAAGAGGAAGAGAGAATGTAATGCATTTATGTATATATATAGGTAAATGATAATAATTTTCACTCACATTTCCTGTCTCAATCAATAAATCGGTGGAAGCTATAGGTAGAAGAACGAGAACGTTGAAAACGAGGGTTAAATAGTTTCCTTGTGTCTATTATATTGGTCTACTATATATAGTTGATTTTGTTTGGTTGTTTTTTTGGTAATATTTCAGTCCAGTTTATTTTTACCAGCACTTTTTGGTTTAATTATTATTAACATTTATAGGATTTTATAGTAATCTCCAATGTATTTAACTTATTTATATTTTCTGTTCCAAGTTCTCGTGGTGCATATATTATTATGAGTAATTGTTAAATATCAAAAAATAATTGTACACACATATTTCAACACTAACTGTAGAAAAAAAATCACTCAAGTAATAATCTTGTAAATGTGTAGTGGAGATGTTTTTTTTCAGCGTTGAGCACGATTATTATGAATGGCGATGGTGATTTGAAAAGATGGAAAATGTCAAGAATTCAAATATATCAAAAATCAAAAGCACACAAGCTTTTTTCTTCTCACTTTTGTTTTCTTGTTTATTTCTTTTCCAAAATTGCCAATATCCGCAATGGACGATCTTTCACTATTAAACGATAAAATGACAATTCACGGGACAAAGTCAAAGTCAATGTTGAGCTATGTATAATGCATGTAGGTAGGTAGGTAGGTAGGTAGGTAGATGGTGTTATTTGAATCGAAGGAAGATCTTTTCACCGCTACCGCTCGGTATAAATAATAATGGTATTATTATTATTTACGATGAAATTAATTTGAGCGGAGGAGATGGAGGAGGAGGTTATAAGGAATGAACCACAACTCAAGAAGATGTCTCCAATAATGGGTAATCTACAACTCATGAGATTAGAATTGGGGTAAAACGGGGGGAAATGAAATGACACTGTTGAGTTTCTCGGTCTATAATCAGACCTCGTCCAAACACTTGTAAATTCCAGTAACTTATAAATTTCCAAACAATTCCGACACTTCCTATTATTGCATATAAGAAATACGGTGTAAAAAATTTATTTTTTTTTTGAAAAATTGTTTTCTGCACAAAAGAAAATTAAATATTTTTTTGTTGTAATGGAGAAATGATGATGGTTTTTAACTGAAGATAGAACTCAAGACTATGACGTGTCCTGGTGGCTTGAAAGTTGTAGAGAAACACTTGTTTGTAAAGAACACAGTTTTACTTTGAAGTAGAAAAGCGAAGCTTTGCCCAAATCCGAACCCAAACTTCAAATCCCCAAAGTTCACAAAATCCGTCTGTGTAATTACAATTGTATTTATAATATTTTGTTCTCGATGATTTCTCTCTCTCTCTCTCTCTCACGCTGTTTCTAGTCTTCTCGCTTCTCAAAATGTTTACATGTTTGTCAAATAATTAACTAATAAATAAATGATGATTACAATTTTAAAATTCAATGAAATGATTTAATGAGATATTCGGTCTCAAGCTGGGATAAGAACTGATAACTTGATTTGCTGCTCCTGATGATGATGATATGTCTGTGGCTGGATCAATTTGTAATTTGTTCTTGTGTGGATATTTGATATTATAAAATAATTATTAAAATTTTTTAAAACTTGACTGTAGAAAATGTATTTCACAATAATAATGATAAATATAACAATTATATATTGGAGTCTCTCTCACGCATGCATTGGAGTTGCAATTGTGCTAAAACACTGCGTTACCTGACTGACTGTCTTCATATGTGAGTGTGTGTGTGTACTATTTGTGTGTGGTGTTGTTGGTGTTGTGTGAGATAAATTCTATCGATATTGATAGGATAGTTTGAGGTATGGTATTATAATGGGGCGGGATAGCCCGGACGGAAGGCTCTGCTTCGGCAGTCTCTCAATGAAAACTAGGGAATGAATTTTTTGGGAGAGAATCCTTCCATCCACCACCAAAGTTCCAACCACATATTTTACAACTCTCCAAGCTCGAGTTTTAGGAGAGAGCGGGAGTTTGGGGAACATACACACACCACACGGTCCGTATACAGAGAACAGCAGACCAGACGAGACCAGAGCGACGAGACGAGACCAGAAGAGCTTTATTACACACACACACACCACACTAACCAACGAACGAACCAACACCACTTTTACGTTAAAAATTGAAGACACACATAGGGAATATATATAAGCTACACAAGGCCCGAGCGTTACGTTAAAAGGTTCGCAGGACGGGAAGAAAAAAAAACATTTCACGTCCTCGAGGATGAAGAGAGAACAGAAGAGCAGAGCCGGAGTATATAGTGTGCTTAACAGTAAGAAGACCTGTGTGTGGAAGTGTAGAGGAGAGGCGAACGCCAATGCTGAGTGCCTCACAGTCTTTTCTGAGGCTAACCCTTTTTCTACTACCCCCTTTCCTGTACTGATCCTCTATTGGATTGGTCTATGGCAGAATTCAGGATTTCCATACATATCTCAAAGAGCGAGCACATTGGGTTGCTTCGTGTCGTTGCTGCCTCAGAATTACATAGAAAGCCTATCGTCAACCAGTCCCTATTTATGTCTTTTTACTTTTTTTTCCACTCTTTTACTTCAGACACACTTCATCTCGATCTTCAATTCCCAACCAGATTCCCTTTCTCATCCTCAGCCTCATCCCTCTCCACGAACACAAATCTACAAATTTATAAATCTATTTCGTTTTCACTCATTCCTGCTATACAAAAAGTACCTACCTACACTCCCATTCCCATCCCTTCCTTCCTCCCTTCACACCAAATATATTTCGAAATTTCACAATTTTTTTTCACAGTTTTCTCACTCAGTATTTATTTTAAAAATAAATCAGATTTTTTTAAAAATAACCGTAATTATATCTTCTAGGATTTTACGGTTAATATTTTGTAATTTAATTTGGAAAAACATTCAAAAAATTACCATGAATTTATTTCCAATAAAAGCTTCCCCGTTTTTCAGTGGGTAAATTATTACGTAAAATATTACAGAGTTGAGCTAAATTGACGACCACATGATGTGATTTCATAAGAATTAAAGGATGCACCTCCCATGTGCAACTCGACGTCACCCTCCCTCAAACTTCCTAATTTTAAATTTTATCATGTATGTGTCCCTTGTAGACATTCCAAATTCCAACTCTGAAAATATGTGAGATGGTAAAATAAATAAAAAGAATGAAAATATAAACCTTTGAAGAATTCGAATTCAAGAATAACAACGCCACGAACCCTACCTTCATTCTCCTCTGTATCTCTCTCTCTCTCTCTGGATTATTGAGATTGAGGTACAAAAAATATTTTTGCTGACGGTTCCCTTTAGAATTTTAGATGTAGGTAGGTACTATTGATATAGTACTTATTTCCATCTCATTTCCATATCAGTACCGTCCTAAATGCGCTATAGGCTGTAGATTTAAATATTTGACGCGGACAGAGTACTATTGTTACTATGTAGGAGTAGTCATACTATGTAGTATGCACTTTATGCACTCCGCTCAGTACCTGTACCTGTGCCTATACCTATACTACAATTAGCTCTGCTCTTGCTGAATGTCTCACGTCGGCATCCGCATCGACCTCCAACATATTTATAATATGCTATCTCATGGATTGCATTGGATTGCACATGAAAAATATCTAAACGATTATTACATATTTTTATTTTCATTTTGGTATTTGGTATTTGCGTACGAGAGAGAGAGAGAGGAAGATGATTATTTGATTAAAATCTTTTTTCCACTCTAAGTTTCTGAGATAGTCTCCTCCACTGTACTGAAATTGCTTAGGCTTAGGAGGGACTAAATCTCTCTTCCCACAGCATTTTTTCAACTTGTAATCCTTCGCCAGGAACAACTAGTACTATTACTATCTGTAGTTGTTTTCTCCATTGTTATTGTTCTCTCAGTCTCTCTCGTCAATTCTATTATTATGTATAACTTATCGTCGGACTAATACGAAAAGATGAATAATTATGTGGAACAGCGGGAGCTTCATACTTGTATTTTTTTTAGTTTCCCTATGGTTTTCCTATCTCTCCCTCTTTCGTCCGTCTTGTCTTGAGTGTTGAGCTCTCTTACCTATCTATGTCTGTATCTGCATGTGTATCCTTTCTTCTCCTTTTTTTCTGCCTTGACGAGTCTAAAAATCTCTCTATATTCTATATATCTTCAATCTACTGTCTACCGAAAGATCACATAGCACATATAGCATAGCACAGCCGGGCCGACCGAACGACCGACCGACCGACGGGAGTAATTATATTGTTCTTTTAGTTTCAAGTGAGACTTTGAACTTATGCGAATAATTATCGTTTTTCAATGTCCACCACACTGCTCTCCCGAAAAATTCTCCCGCTGGACTTTTATCCAAAAAAGGTATATTAATTCTTACTCATTAAAATACCGGTAGGTTTTTTATTCACTGTGCTACGCGAGAGAGATAGGCTTCGACGGAGCTCTCGGCCCTCACTCATCCTTCTCCCATCCCTTCCCTTTGATCTTCATCTCTCTCTCTGGGATGATGCGGACGGTGGACGTGGAGATGAGGTACACGAATATGTAGTTCATATCGCATGTATGTATTACATTACGGCTTACCGGGCGAGATACATATAGGTTGAATGTGCATTGGTTGGCTATAGGGAGGGACGGAAGGGTCTTTGGTCTTGGTATTTTTTTATCACACACAATATTATCCTAACGTTTCAATCTACATAAATTTAAGTCGTAACAAACTGATTTAAGGACCTACATTCACTGACCAACACATTATTAAATATACATAATATAGACTATCACACTATGGCTCGGGCCATAGGCTAACTACCAACTAATAATGAACAGATCCATTCTAATTAAATGTATCTCATACCCAAAACAGTTTTTCTTGATAAATGCATTTTAATGAATCGGAATAATTGAATTTTATTCAAAGGAATATATGAGTCATAAATACATGTCAGGAATCAATATTACTCTCACTTAAGACAGTCGTGATATAAGACAACTCATAACGGCGAGGATATAGGGATGCTATGCTGCTGATTTGATTTGATTGGATTTACATTATCACGGCCGCTCATGCTGTACTTGTCAACAATCTGAGGTTATTGTGCAATACCTCACGAGCAACACCAGCCCAGCTAATGGAGATAAAGCTTAAGAGGTACGCGGCGAGATTATAGTATTATGTAGTATTATTATTAGAATTAAAGATATTATTGTTATTGTCATAACTTTGACCTGGTGATTTGCCTCCTTATTATGTCTCCTGTAATGCTCATGTATTAAATGAGATTTTTTTTGATCAATTGAATTTGAATTTTCTAATTACTCACCTTTTATATAATGAGCTGATAGAAATAAAAAAAAATGCAAAAGTACAATGCTGTCTACTATTTGGATTGTATTGAATGGAATGGTAGGGAGTCATGCTCATATTGGATAGCGAGTACTTAAAAGACTTAAAGAGGTATATGCGTAGTCTGAATTCTGAATACAACTCATTTCATTTATGGTTTCTCTAAATTTGACTCGAACAGAATTTAGACAGTAGGCTGGACGGAGGAGAGAGAATACGCGTCAGCATTAAAAAGCATTATAGTGACAGGACAGGAGAAGAAAGACAACACACTTTTTGATTTGAATTTAAATTTGAATTTGAACGACAAGGGCTAATCTGGGATTTTAATAAATACCTTCATGTAAATTGCAATGTATATGAGTAGTAGAACAGATATATGATGAACAGAATACTGAATACAGAATACAGAGGACAGAAACAGAGCTTGCTTGATTAATATAATTACGACACAAATCGCAACTACAACTTAGAACCCATAATGAAAGGATATATATTTACTTAAATGGGCTCCATATCTAATCTTTTGTATCCAATTCATTGTTTCAATACCTGAGCTAATACCTCTCATTACATTGCATGCAGTCCAGGCAGGGGAAAAAATTTCCAAGACATAAGAATTATTGAGCTTTTTTATTTAGTTAGTAATAGTCCCGCTTATGTTTTACTCTGTACCTAAATACATATCGTCTGTGAAGAACCAAAATGACCCATTTCCAATTTAAGCTAGAATCAAAATGAGCTATTTCATAAAAACAAAATGAGAAAAATGCGTAAAATATAAATTAAGAGTTTTGGAAAAGTGTAAAATGTTCTATTTACATGTTTTTTAAAAGTGTAAAATTTTCTATTTACCGTAAAGCTCCAAATAGATCCCGGGAGGATATACGCGAAACTTTGCCTTAGGCCCGGGATATATTAGAGACCCGGGATCTAATGGAGACCCGGGATCTGCCCTTAAAGACCAAAGTACATCCCGGGGAGGGATATACGTTAAACTTGGCTTTTGACCCGGGATCTATTAGAGGCCCGGGATCTATTGGAGACCCGGGATATATTTGGAGCTTTACGGTACATGTTTTTGAAAAGTGTAAAATGCTCTATTTACATGTTTTTGAAAAGTGTAAAATTTTCTATTTACATATTTTTGAAAAGTGCAAAATATTCTATTTAAATGCTTTCAAGATATTTTTCAATATTTTTGTGGATAGTGGAAAAGTCGTTCCGGTACAAAGTCGTAGAATCATTAAAACCAATGATTCTACGACTTTGTACCGGAACGACTTTTCGTCGAACGACAGTGCGTAGGCGACTTTGCGTGCTCACGACATTACGTGGTCAGACAATTCGTAGTGGACTCTTCGGCGAAGACATCTCGTTGAAAGACATTGCGTATAATGTGTTTTGCCGACGAACAATGCGTTGAAATAAATTCCGTCGATAACATATTTCCTTAAGTAGTTCATTTGAGTATCTAAATATTTTAATTTTTATTTTCAAAACTAAATCTAATCATATGAATATGAAAACAAGCAAGCTATATTCTAATTTTGCATATTTCAATCATATCCTATACAAATTAATGTTTAATTTACTTCACGCATATCGTCAGTCGCTATTTTTACTTTCATTTAAATTTTGGCTTTGGCATTACACTTTTATTCTGAAACAAAAATATCTAAAACTATATTCAGTTAGTTTACTTATTCTGGTCCCAATGTTGTGTCCAGTGATAGCGACAGTGAGTAATTTGTAGTTTACGTTGTTTTGTTTGTTTAATTTTAAGATGAAGTTATTTCATAGTACAGTAATTCATTACACTAGTAATAATTAGATGCTACTTTTATTGCTTTAGAAAAAAATGTATATATGAAGAAGTCAATGATATAAAGAAGATTTTGTAATATTTTTTAGTTCGTTCCTATTTTTACGAAAGAATTCTTGCAGAACACAGTTATTCAGTCCGATAGTACTATTTAGATAATACTTTAAAGTTTTAGCGGAAACACGAATATGTGATTGGCAAGCAGATTTTTTATACCGTTTATTGTGTATGTCAAACAGTTACGGCGTACCTATTGTACATAAATTACAAATATAAATGTGGGGCCTGATGTTAGATTCTGCTGGTTTATGTCTAATTGTTAATTTTAATTTTATTTACAGAGTATGGGTAACATTGTTCTGTTGTTTGGTGTTTATATTGCCAAAATAACTGAATTCACATATTTTACTTTCTTTGGTATTACTCGATAAATTAGTTTCTTAATAAGTTGAAAAAAATAAAATGTAGATTATCACACAACATGTATACTGAGGCCTTTGTGCTATCTGTACTGGAGTTACTGGAGTACGAGACCGAATTTAATTACATAAAGCTGTCTCTATCTCTACTCCTCACTTTCTTTTCGTTTTTATAAAATTACATCATTTCAGTTAGCACTGCATTAAACAACCACGTAATGTCCCTCGGCGTAAATTAATTAGACGTAGTGTCTACCAACGTAATGTCGTCGACTTACAGTCTCCTACTCGATGTCTATCGACGCAACGTCGTCGACTCAATGTCCACTCGACGCAATGTCTTTAGGCAAAATGTCTTTCTTCGAACTGTCGTCGACGTAATGTCGTTCCGGTCGAAAGTCGCCAGACCTTAGCTATAAATCAATATGAATCATTTTGGTTCTTCACAGAAGATATAGATAACTGCAGATTTATATGCATTGCAAAGCTACAATAGAGCACGGGATTTCGATTTTTCTTTGAAACTTTTTAATCTCCATTTCATACATTAAAGTGCTTTGCTTGATAATAGCACTGACAGGAAGGGACTAACATTGCAGCTAGGCGAAGGTGTATTAGTGCTGTGTTTGAGGCGAGGACTACAGATTCATACAGAATGTGGAGACTATTGAAGAAACTCACGCGGATTTGATAATAATTTGCATTAATTAAACATACACTGCTTTTACTTCCATTTTGTCTCCGTCCATATTTAAATCTCTTCATGAGGCTATGTAGGTAAATATAAAATGAATTTAATCAAAAAGATTTGAGGATGGTCTAGCTTCTAACAATAAGTCTATAAAGTTCTAATAGAAACCATGTGGATTTGAATTTATAGTAAGATTAGTGGTCACAGAGTATATAGACCCGAGGCAAAATATTTCATAGTCGATGCCGACAACGACAAGGACAACGAAAACGACAACTGCTAAATCCGAAGCCGAACGCGTATTATATTTGGACACTCAGGTGAGATTTCTTCCCAAGTACCGTCTCCCTATCTATCCATGCACAGGTAGTACTTAGGATGACGATTCTCTCATTCTATCCCTGTCCCTCCTGTCCTGTTTTAAGTCTAAGGCTGACTGACTATAAGATGGATGGAGTATATAAATATATATATAGCGCTAAAAAATATTCCCCTCAAGACTTTAAAAAAAATGTAAATTTAAATTTCAAGTCAATCGAATTGAAGACTAGGAATTGAATTCAAGGAATAGAAAATAGAAACAGAAAAGTGCCGTAAGATTTTTTCTTTCTTTTCGCCTCTGTGTGTTTCGCTTTGGCTTTGGTCTTTTGGTCCAACCTGCCATGCCTCCTTCCCTATGCTCTTTAATTTCTTCATCTCTTTCTTTATACATGACTATTTCAAAGGTATCTCTCTCTCTCTCTCTATGCTATTTTGGGATTTTGATGAAGGTAATAACAACGAATTGAAATTGGAATAAGTGAGCCACAACCATATGACCATATGCTATAGAGATGGATATTCAGAGAGAATTAAAAAGATATTTATACATATACATTGCATGGAGAGAGAGAGAGAGGAAGACCATCCCAATTCCAAATCCTACAAAGATACTGATCTGATGATTAATGATGATTCCTCCACTTCTTTACATGGTCATATGAATTTCGCTTATATACTCGAGCAAGTGTCTACTGCAGCTCTAACGATGTAGAGTGATAGCTATATAGTATATCATATCACATCACGGTAATGATGATTCAAAATTCTAATGTGTAATAATACTCAATACTCTTTTCTGACTCTCCTCGTCAGTCAGTCAGTCAGATGCGTTCATTTCAAATGCTCAGAAAATCTTATTCTTATTCTGTTTCTGTACACACATTAACATTCCCAATATCATTCAAGCCATTCACTTATCCTTAGAGTTACTCTCTATTAGAATTTTGATTCCTAAGGCTTTTACCCCTAACTTTTCCATTTCCATTTTCCCCTCCATCTAATCCACCACATCCACTCCACTCAACACATTAGCTCATTTAGATTTATGTAATTATACCTATATGCATACATATTGGCATTTCGACAATTTTTTTTTCTTTCTTGTCCGTGCCCGTACCAGGACCAGGACGAGGACCAATTGTGCGGTACAAAATAGAATAATGAGATACTGAAAGAAAGGTGGACGCGGAGACTGGGGACAGCACAGGTGAGACTACATAGAGTTGCTGCAGATAATAAGCATAACGATATCAAAATCATATAACATCAACTGTTACAGCCGTGACGTCGTGGGTCATAGGCATAAGCATACAATACAGTTCAGAGGTATAGGTATAGTTATAGGTAGTATATGGTAGATCTCCTCATACATTTTACTGCACCGATTTTATTTTTATTTTTACCCTGAGTTCTGGTTCTGGTTCTGGTTCTGAGCTAGGTTTGAATTTGAACTCGTATTGAGTACGTCTAGCCTCGGACCTAATGATTTTGCATGTACCACCTACATACCTATACCTACCTACTTCTTATTAGATTCCAAGAATATACACGAGCACTAACGCCATCATCGCCAAAAATAAAATCAACAAGAGATACAACAATTTCTCGTGGCATGCTTCGTCTGCTGGGCCTGATTACGAGTCAATAGTCAATAGTAGTGTGATTTAAGAATAATAATATTTAACTAAATAAGTAGGTAGGTAGGTACTTTTGAAGTAGATAGGAGATATAATGGAGCCCCTATGTATATACTCGTCTACAGTATACGATCTCTTTTCATAGGGCATGAATAAAAAAAACGAAACAAATAAGTGGCGGTTAGGTAAAAGTTAAAATCAATATATGTCTTTGTCGTATAACTTCAGCCTTAGAGATTACTTAATTCAATTATTATAATATTTTTTTTCTTTCATTGAAATCCATTGCATATATTGCATTGTACTAATTCTATAGGTGTATTAGATAGGTATATACTCATATATGACCATGGCATATATGGAAATATGTAGGTATATTGGACATTGTAAGGTAATACAGGAGCCAATGACAATGGTATAAAAAAATTCCTACGTGCACTATACTAGGTACTACACCCCATTGCAATATCAGTAGTCATAATACATGATTGTATGTATGGATTGGATGGATGGTCACGGATACACACACGTGTATGCGCCATAGGAGAGTTGGTGGAATAGAATATAAAGAATGCATTTAAATACAAGCATGTGGCATGAGACTAAATATTATTTATGCTTTAATGTCTTTGTAACAGTATTAATAGCATAAGTGCAGTGTTTAATGGGCGGTCAAAAACATTATTAATAGGATACAGAGGGAGATATCAGGATTTTACCTCTTGAGTCTCTCATTCGTTCGTTAGGTACCCCGGCCCCGGCTCTCACATGAGACTTGACTCTATAGTATTGGTATTGGTGGTCATGTTCAAGCGGAGAGCTGCAGGTGAAACGACCACGATACAAGAAGGCAAGCCAAAAGGACGACGACGACGGCGAGAACGAGAACGACTATAAGGATGATGATGACTATGAATGCCGAATGCCGAGACTATACAGATATCCGAACAGTAGATTACTGATAGCATACAAGAAAGAAGATGCAAAGATTTGTAAATTAATCTTAAGTTTTTATGTATAGGTACCTATTTTATTTGAAGGTAGGTCTCTCTCTCTCTCACTCTGCGGACTCCACGTACATCGTCTGCACAAGGCACATATATTACACATTACATTGGATTGCACTGTATTCTATTGTATTGTTGTTGGGAACATTTTCTCGGGCTTGTGCTGCGACTGTGCAATTGAGAGTTGTGAGATTATTGTGATTGTACATAGGACAGATAAGTTTACGCAGAACGTCGTTATAACTATAGCTCAGCCAATCTTTTATTACTCGTCTCGTCTCAACTCAACTCAATACAGATGTTTGTAGTCAAAGAGGAGAAGAAGAAGAGGGAAGAAAAAAAACATGTCGTTGATTTTTAATGCATCATTGTAATCTTGAACCAGTACTATACCAGAACCATATAGCATATAGCGATAGTCTTACCTTACATACAAGGTATATACGCTAGTATGTACACATATGTACTGCTTACTAATTGTCTATCTTGAATTAAGAATGTGTATAGGGATACCAGCCACTATAGGCAGGTACTATACTGGAGGTATACATAGCTTTATAGGTTTAAAGGTTGATTGGTTGGAGGATTGAGTGGGGATACAGTGATACATAATAATAATATGATGTCCATAAACAAATACTAGTGAGGAAAATCGTAGGGATTTAATAATGGGAAGCTACAGGCTCTAACTCATATGAATGACTCGTATACTCAGAGTATGCAATCGTAATGCAAATAACGACACTATATGTGTGATGATGATTACCTATTATTATGATTGTCAAGACGCGACTGTTGGTGGGCAAAAACGTTCATTGCCTTATGTATATCTCAAGACAAGTATGTATATGGTGGAGGGAGCGTTGTTGTCGTTGTTGTTAGAACACATTAGAGCCCTCTCACACATCCCAAAAACCAATTGGAGTCCCAATCCTTATATCTCAACAACATATTTAGCTTTTTTTTATACTTTGGAAAGTCAAGTCATACTCATTCCTCCACGACATGCCATTGCTCTTTGAACCTGACTCTTGTGATTGTGAGATGAGGCGACTCCCAGGGGAAGGAGATCCATTGAGAATATTCCTATTTATAGAAATTGAGTTCCATTCTACACCAACACTTATTTGGTCATTTCAAGAGATAGAGAAATTCTATTTGGTTTCAAAATTTGTGTAATTTTGGTATTTTCACTCTTTTTGAAATTAAATTTGTATGCTGTAGCTAGGAACAAAAGTCCTGAATTTAGTTCAGGATTTTTAATGTCGACATTTTAAAACTTCAATTAAAACCAAAATTTGTGAAGAAACGAAAACGGGGGGAAAATTCCTTGTTTCAAAACTTGAATTTCCATAATTTTTGTAAACATTTTTTGTACTTGTAATTCTGACTTGGACATTCTAAATGGAACCTAAACGTAATAAACTTTCCGTTTTTCATAAACCGCAAGATTCTGTGTAATTTTATAACTGTTATTTTTATTTACCTAGTTGGTTCTTTACCATGGCCCTTACAACACCTTAATTTTACGTATAATTTCGTGTATTTGCTAAGCAATAGTTTCCTAGTAATCCTTAGTTTAAATTTATGCTAAATTAATTATTCACTATAAATATATCGCTTTCATTCCACAGGCGCATCAATTGTCGTGACCGTGAGTCACAGTTTCAGAGTCATGCAAAGGAATGAAAAATGGAAATTGGTTGAAGTTGAAGCTGAACTGCTGAAGTAATAATAATTGCAATTGCGGTTACTTTTACCACTCACGTTACATTTCCATGTGTGTTAGTAGCACGGCAAAATTCCAAAATTAAAAAAAAGGTTAATCTTATGTAAACAATGACACTATTAGTGAGCATGAGTGTGTGGGATTACTAATTATTTAGTCGAAAAACAATTAATTATAAATACAATTAAAAAAATTGTTAGTATTAGTTGTTGGTCATGGACTTGGTGGTGTCTTGGTGACTTTCCTGATTACATAAGTAGGTCGTTTAGACATCACTGGACTCACTCCAGTGGTTTTTTGGTTTTCTTATTTCTTAATTTCATTACCATATCATTTTTACCCTTCATCATGGATCATGGTGAATGAAGTGACCCAGTTTGCGGAAATTTCCCGATCGTTTGTGGCTTGATTCATAATAAAAACTTTCCTTAAAATTGTAAAATATTAAAGACCTGGAGAAGGAAGCTACAAAGTTAAAAGTAAAGGTCCATTTTTGCAATATTGTTTGTCCTCTATTGCAATTGCAATAGCTTTTAAACGAAAATTAGGTTATTAGCCAGTTGTTATAGGATATAAATTATATCATCAAAATTTGGGGCAAATATTTTAACACTTAAATACTATGAAATATACAGATTACAAAATAAATTAAAATAAGGACAGTTGCAGAGTAAATAATTTTTGGTTGTAAAGTATCAGTATGCGAAATTATTTGTATTTTGTATTGGTGAATAAGTGGTGAAGCCTTTCTAAGAATTTATCAATAGCGAAACCAATTAGGACGAAGCTTGTGTATTTTCATGAAAATTTCACGTTCACGTTCCCAAATCCTCCAATCATCAGTGTAGTGAGACTCTATAACTGTGAGTATAGGGAACGGAAGAGTTGCAAAGATTATTGAGCCACACCACAAAATCGAGCAGACAAACAACGACTCTAATTTGAATTTGAGATTAAGCTCAGAACTAAAAGTGTACGTCTAATGACTCCAATGTTCCCATAATGCTTCAGCCTCCATAATGTTAGATTCAGTACAGTGCAGTGGCAGAAGAGAGTAAAGGGAATTTTTTTTTGGTGTAAAATTTTCATCTCGCCATTGTAAAATTGTTAATTTTGAAATTGATGTAAAATTCTAATAAATGATTCATTGACATGCTTAAGTATAAATATGGTGTTGGTGAGGGAAGCAATAAATTAATAATACACTGGTAATTTACAATTTACATCAACACCTACTACCTACCCATGTGGGCACCTACTATACTATGTACTTTGAGAGAGGACAGAGCAGAGGCATAGGTATATCGCATATGTTATATGTAGGGGGAGAGGACGACAGGGTTTAGTACACCGAGGGATTCTGAGAGTTTGCTTCGCTTTGGGGTCATGTGCACATTATGATTACTAGGGAATCTGAATAATCGATAGCCTGAATGCAGACAATGTTAGTGTCTAATAGAATAATTAGGCGAGTAATTATTTTAGAATTAAGTACTCGGCATGGCTCATACCTTTTTTTCAGCTTTGAAATTTTTTGGCTTCACAACCAAACATTTTCTTTTGACTAAAGCATGATTTATCCATACATTAACACGAAGCTTCCTCACTTTTTCCCTTCAATGCTCACGCAGTCCGACATCCAAACCACCAAACTTCCCATAATAATATTTCCAACTCCTTGTATATATATATATAATATCTATACATACCTACTTGTATATACACCTCACAATTTACAATGCCATGTGTGTAGCCCAGGCTACTCAGCCATATAGATTTCCCCTTTAAATATCCTACACACACCACATCACATCACATATCACATATATTTAGACTTTCAATTCCAAGCCACTACTGCCACTCATCGCTACTTCTCCGTCTCCTTCTTCTCCTTCCAAAACCACCATAACTTGAAACTAGGAGGGAAATTATTTAGCTAGTCAGAATCATGTAATATACTCATAGATATTTGTACAGATAAAGCGGAACATAGGGCCTTATCTTGACTGTATTTTTGCGCATACAGTGGATGCAGAGAGGAGATATGCACACACACAAAGAAAATCTCTGAATAAAACTAATAATAATAGTAATAAGGTTGAAGCCAAGTAGTAGCCAACAAGCCCCAGCACCAGCACAGCATTACAATATTATTATACAATCTGGAAAAATAACAAAAAGAACGAAAGAACTTGAACTCCATTTACTTTTGACGGTAAAAAGCCAGCGACTGATTCTTCATTTATCAAACCAGATTATTTAAATCTGAATTCAACTCAACACCCATGCATTGGATTCGGCTAAATAAATAATAAAACTCGCCAAGAAATGAAGTGAAAATCATTTATGTTCCCCAACCAAAGAAGCACACACGAGGATATTACCCAGATCAAGTCCATAAGTTGAATTCGAATTCGAATCCGAGCTATGTAATAAAGTATACACAGGGAGAGAGGCATAGAGGAGAATGAGAGTGCTCAGGGGGGAAATTGAGAGGTTCTTTCCTAATGTTTGTGTATCATTACCACACCGTACTGTACAGCATTGTAGTTAGTATACCTATATAGTTTACACTGCATTCAAAGTTGGGTAGAAAATCCAGGACCAGGAGGAAGGAAGGAAGGAAGGATATATGGAGACTGATATACTTACATGTGATGGCATTAGCAGTGTGGTGTACAGTAGTGTGTACATAAGGCTTCTTCCTCGGTAAGTTAGTACGTAGACGAGAGTGTGAGTTATGACAAGGAATTAATTAGCCAAGGACCATTTGATTTACCAACCAACAAGAATTTCTTTTCCTTCACATTTTCCAAGATCTCTTTCTACTCCTTTCTACCTCTACCGTCTTCGTCTTCGTCTTCCCTATAGCTATAACTATGACGACTGATTGTGAGTCTTGTAAAAACTCTTAAACTACAAACTAATCTTGCTCGCAGTCCTTACTCTTTTCTTCTCTCTCCACACTCACTCCATTCTCCATTCTAAAATTCTAACTAAAGTCCCACCACAGTCTAACTGAGCCGCGCAACTGCTCTCATTACATTACACTACGTAGGTAGGAAGGAACATACACCTCGCTTCTCCTGATCGAATTTGGGTTTGAGATTTGGATTTAAGCATACAGAAGCAGTGTGGTGTATTTGGTCTGTCTGTATAGAATTTACTAGAAAGAAAATCCCAAAATTAAATCTACCTAAATTAGAACCGAGAGAGAGAGAGAGAGATTTTTGCGTGAATAAATAATTGGAATAGTGGTGGAGGGATAGAAGTGGAGGATAGTGGATATAGTGCGTCGCGGTAGTTGGAATTTGGAGTTGCTGCAGTGCTTATGGTTATATGGTCGGTACCATGGGATGAGATGCCTCATAATGATGTGGGTAAATACCATGGAGATAGCACTTAACCTCAGCTCTATCACTTACAAATGAGAGTCTTGACTATTAATGTTCATGTTAAGCTCGAATTTTATGGGATGATGATGAACGTGTAACAAGGCTTATCACTTCTAATCAGAGTAATTTACAGCATTAATATTTTACTATTGATTTCCTCCTGATTACCCAGACCAACACCAACCTTTGATACCAAGTTATAAATAATTTAAAAAGACATACTTTATCCATCTCCATTCCACATCCAGATCCAAACTATGTATGTGCGTATTTTATCGTATGGGGAGTACACCCTCCGCTTATGTGCCTCCTGCTCAGTATATTATTATACAATCATAGATACTAATAAGAGACCTGATAGTCAGCCTGTAGTGTATGAAAACTTATAGCGTTAGACTATGTAGCAAGTTTTTTTTTAGAATGCAATCCTCATGATGATAATGATAACCTAGAATGTTGACGTTACTGTCGTTGACAAAGTATGTGCAAACGACAGAATTTTTTCCCCATCTTTTTAAATGGGCGTACATCTCTCTCTCTCTTTCTCTTTCTCTCTTCCTTTCCGCCGTCCTCATCTGGTTTTGGTTCTGTTACTGGTACTGGTACTGGCTTTGGCTCTGGACGGAGTTATTAAGGATCATTGCTAAAAGTGACTCTCAATTTCCTCCCTTTCATCGCATATTGCATCTCTCGTATCATCATAATATCGTATAAGTTTACATCTACATCCATACGTACAGCCACTACCAGAAGTTCTCTCACTTTTTCAGTAGCTTGGAATTCTATGTCTAGATCTATAGCACACACACACACACACACACACAGGAGCAGATACTTATAATTGTCACATGACTAAGTTTGTCACAGTCAAAGTCATAAAGAATTTCTCATAATGCTGAGAAGAAGAAGAGGAAGGGGAAAAGGAAAAAAAAACTAAAGTTGTAAAGGATTTTTTAACTGCTTGCTACTTTTAGTTTAGTTTATTTTTTTTCTTGTCGAATATAATATGAATAAAAAAAACTTTGTGTATAAAATTCAAAACAAAAATAACTGTTTCCCCATAAAAAATTAAAATTACCCGGAGAGTCGTCAAAATTCAAAGGGAAAGAAATTAATAACAATAATACAATAAAGATGGAATTTAGTAATTCAAATAGTCAAAGTTGAATCCTTTTTTTTTAATACTATAATATAAAATGAATGTAATAATTAAGTGGTAAAACAATAAAATCCCTCAAATTCAAGAGTATGCAAGAATTGCTATTATTATTACTATTATTATTATTATGAATATTACTCAAACTAAAAATCCTTCATAAAAATTTTTTAATTCTATTCTATGTAATATTCTCTACTTCTTGATATAATTACTCATATACATGTGGCATATATAAAAATAAAATATAAAACGTATATAGGAAAAAATATAACGATTTGAACTATTTAACTTTGCAAGTGTAAACATGTTTTTACTTCAATAACATTTGCGTTAAGTACACACAAAGAAATTAAACTATTTTTTGAGAACACTTAAAAGAAAATGAAGCGTTGCATAATCCATATGCATATATGGGGAACAAAAATGTCATAAAATCAAAACTTAGCCATAATTATAATATAATCATATCACATTCATTTAATCATCGACTTAAATAATCACATTTTTTCAACTCAACTATTTTTTTATGGAAATATATTTTATATACGTAGAGAGAGAGAAGGACGTGCTCGAGGAAATTGCGAAAATTTGCCTACACATCATATCACACTATATACTCTATGCTATACTTTACAATATCTCAACTCAATTCCCATCCTATTCAAATTCAGTTCCTTAACACGTGGAACAAAATGTGGATTTTGCTAATTATACTACACGATGAGAATTAATTCCTTTTTTTAAATTGATTAATGTAATATTGTTAATTACAAATAAAATAAAAAATGTATCAAAAACTCTTCTTGACTTTGAGCTTTGAGAGCACTGAGGCGTAGTAGGATAGGAAGGAAGCTATAGAAAACGAGATGGAGGTTCAGGGCAATCTGTACATTCAAGTCAGTCAACGCTACGATCCACGACTATGTGGATTTCGACGGTTCTCATAGTCAGAGTGGTAGTACTGATATAGTGTCATTATAGCCACTGCACTCTTTCTCGCATGTTCGGAATTCAAAATTCGAAGGGTCAGCGTATAAGAATTCTTTCCTATATATCGCCATATAGCACAGCTTCCCCCATGATGATTACATGACTGTAGTAAAAGTATGTAAAGTTGTAAAGTAAATTCTTGCTCACAGTATTAAAATTAACATGTACTCTGATATATTTCAATATTACCACTACACTACAATTGAATTGATCATGCTTGCCAAAGCATTTACTATAATTACGCAAGTAGGTACTTTACATATACGACACGCACACAATCTTGAGAGTCTGCGATGGAGTCATTTAAATTAACTAGCATCTATATGTGTGTGTCTTCCACCACTGATATTTATTTACAGTTCACTCTGAGCACATAGCATCAATATCCTCGGAGCAGTACGAAATGAACTAGGAACAAAACCAAAACCAACTGAACTGAGGAACGATGAAAACGACTATGAAACTACCAAATTACCAAACTACGAAGAATGCACTGTACAGATCATTAAATGTTTTAAATGTTTAAACATTTATTGTATCTCTCTCTAGTTTCTAGTGTATTCTCCACGGCCCTTAATAAACCATAGCTATATGCATAGACTGTCCTATGCCAGACGCTCACTCGTCGTTTCTTCACCCATTTAGTTAGAATAGAAAGGCATATAGAAGCTTGATTTCAACTTTTGAATTTGAGATTCCCACAAGTGGAGAGATAGTACATAAAATACAAATTAATAACATCACATCCTGGGCCTCATTCCTTCCATTACTCTCATTAGGTTTTAATTTTGAGCGAGCCTAAAATTGATAGTGTAATTCGGTGAATCGGCTAAATGCGAAATTTTTTTTGCAGGGACCTTGTTGTTGTATTGCAGAATCAGTGAGAGACAGAGTTAGAATTAGACTCTCTCCCCTCATTCGGCATTCTTCCTCATGTATGTATCTACTACTGGTCTGTGGTAGGAGCGTCGAGTCGACATCTCATTTTTACATCTATCAATTTGAATAAGAGTAAAAGAACAATTTATAATGCTAATGTTAATGCCAATGCTAAGGAAATACATTAGAGTTCAATTTGAATTCATTCTAAATTGATCAGCTGTACCATCTAATGTGCTTGCGCTCTGTACACTAGCTTGACTTCGACTTTGACTCCGAGTTCGAATAAATGTATTGTAAAGTACCTACCTACCATTGTAGTGTGCTATATTCCTACTAATATTTCTACCAGCTCTATATTAATCTGTGAGTGTGTGAGGTATTTAGTATTTAGAGTATTTCAATTTGTGATGAATTTAAAATGAGAATAAATTCAACATGCAGTAGTATTAATTCACCCTACAAAACTACAAACTACCACTATTTAAAAAAAATGGCATATACCTATACGCCATACGCTCTGCCTACGTAAGGTACATATAGGGTGTATAGAAGAATAAAACTATTGCTATATCATTTATATGTGAGGAGATGGGGGAAATAAAAGTGACGAGTAGTGGGATTAGATAGCCATAAGATACTATTAACGAAAGCTTATGTAGGGAAAATTCAATATGTAGTCGGAGTCATATTTATAGTCATAGTTTCTTGTTTCAACTGTTTCAAGTTAAACTTTTCCCAAAATGAAAAGTTAATACTGTTTACTGTTCCCTCTGTGTGTACTGTACTTTGTAACATTACCACTAATCACTATACTGCTGACTCTGATTCTTGCCGAGTGTTGTGTTTTGTTCTGCTTCTGCTTCTGCTATTTCTATGTTGTGTGTGTGTAGTACTCCCGTGGTTGTTGCGCTATGGAAAAGTTACGTTGGGAAGGAACCATTAAGTGTGTACCTATTCATTGTATCTATTATCTATCAGTATACCTCATACCTACTACACCTAACCAGAGCCAGAACGTGGGGTGTATATAATTATGTAGTAGGTATGTACGGTGGCCTGGTCCTATGGTGCTACTGCTAGTTAACTCCTCGTTTTGTATTTGAACTCGTATTCGTATATTTCGTACATTATGACACGAGAGTGAATGAGTGAATTTTTCCCCTCTTATACACGTTGTTCAAATGTTAGAATTGGAAGCTCTTAATACTAATCCAAGGACATGGCATGGTCTGCTCTGCTCTGCACTGTACAGTATGGTATGAGTCCCAGCTCGGCAAATAATATTTAAGTACACACGAGCCCAACCAAATCTTTTCTATTTCCTCTTGTAATTATCGGGATTTCAGCATCAGTCCGGCCACCACATCAATGACTAAAAACATATGTAGGACGTATGCATGACGGGTCTACTATATTGTGCTCCATACTACTAATACAAAGTCTGCTCACCCTGTACAGCCTTACAGACTGCGCTAATACGCGGACAAGAGGACCAGGACCAGGACCAGGCAGACCAGTCTAATAAGTGTAAAATGTAGTAGTAGCTTAGATGTAAGAATAAAAACACAAAATAGCAAGTCTAAATTCTAAACGCTCAAAATACAAAACACTTTTTTTTCCTGCTTTTCTTTTCTTTTTATTTTTTTTTCTTCTTCTCCTACTCCTTCTCTCCTTTCATATGATGGAAAACTTTATATTCATCTGTCACGCCAGGAGTTGTTGGGACTTTAGGACTCCTTTTGGTTTTGGTTACTCTTCGGATTGGGAGTAGGTATACGTATGTATGTATGACTTGTTGTTGGCTCTGAGTTGGTACCTACAAATCTCCGACAGACCAGAGCCAGACGAGACCAGGCCAACCCAGACCAGCCCCAGCCCCAGACTTAAGAAATTGATAAAGTATCAGCAACCAAACCAAAAAACCAAAGCAAGTCATGTCAAACTAAGAGCCAACTACTCAATAAGTAAAAGCATTAAAAAACTTATCATGTTTGCAAACGTATTAAAAACGAAAAAAGCTTTAACTGCAGATTTTATTTTTATCTTTTATTTTCTCCATTTTTTTTATCTCATCTCGTTTCTCTCTCTCTCTCACTACTTTTGTGTCGTATTGGATTGTGTTCTATTTCTACTCCAGTATCGCCATCCCCACTCACCGACTCCGGAGCCAAAGCCGAACTTTTCAAAGGAAAGGCTCTCTACTCCCAATCCCAATGTTCCAATGGAAACCTCTGCTCTATTGACTTCTCCAATACATATGGAGCGACATAGCAAATATATAGGAATACGAATACGAATACGAGTATGAAAACGAGAACGAGAACGACAACGACAACGACGTGTAGAAATCATAATAATTAATGGATATGGCTCAGCACAACACTTAACCGTAACACGTATGCAATATCTCTTTCTCCTCTTCCACTATTTTTCAACTATGCATAATACATGATGAAGAAAATGAAAATCCGCTCCTTTCCAGCTCCAGCTCCAGCTCCACTGCCATTGAATTGCATTGAAAATATATACAAAATCAGTAGTTTTTTTTAAGGAGCTCGTATTACATTACACTCATTAACCTTATAACCTTCGAAGCAAGGGTCCAGCCTAGCGTCTGCACTCCTCACATTTATTATGCTATATGCACTATCCTCAATTTTTTTCTCACTCTTCCTGTAAAGACAACATTTTACCACATCACTGTATCACTGTACGCGTACTGCTAGATTATCAATTGTAGAGTTACAGTTTACAGTTTAAAAGTTTTCTAGGAGTCGAGTCATATATGTACGTAGTAAACTTTCTTGAGTACCTATGTACAACAGTGTACATCCCCAGAACCAGAACCAGAACCAGGACTTAACTTTTGCTCGAGCTATATATCTATATCCTGGCTCACCGTCTACACTCTATTATCACTATGTATTCTGTCTTGCAGGGGTAGAAATGTGACTTCGTCCATTACCATGACCATGGCTCCATGGATTACTAGCACAACACAGTGTACACATTATACTGGCCGCATCCCGTGCCCACTACTGTCTCCATTAGGAAATTACATAGCCTATCTCTGTGGGTACATATATGACTCCTGGCTTCTGACACAACCTACAACTGCCACCTCCAGACAGATCACCATCACCGTCAAGCATCCATAAAAAACCATAAAAATGTCAACCTCAAAAGTATAAAATGAGAAAAATTAACAAATGAGTTCAACTATTCTTATGGTTTCCATTGTGTCCAAAGAAGTTTGAGGAGATGAATTGGCTTTGTGGACAGTGACTGGAGTGACTCTGAATGCCATGACTTTTCCACAAGTTGGGAAAATGCTAAATATCTTTTTATTTATGGGGGTAAAATAGTCACCGTCCAGAGACAGCCTATGGATGGAGTATGGAGTACGGAGTATGGAGAGAATGGGAAAATGGGGATACGTAATGCGGTAATGGTGATAGTGAGAAAACCTGATATGTATCTCTGTGTCCTCTCTTTGGTGTCACACACACAAAAAAAGTATAAAAAAGTACAAAAATGAAAAAGAGCCAATGCCAATAAACTAAACAACTCTATTATGTCACATTATATGATGCGGTAAAAAAAAGGTCGAGGAGACGGAGAGCACCGACACATAAAACCTTTTCATCTTCCTACCCGAACCTCAACGAAAAACGAAACGAAACCAGACCAACTCAACAAATTGAAACTGGAGTGGATCCGACTCACCTATTCATCCTCCGTCAGACACACATCTACTACATACACACACAGTGCATATCCATAAACAAACTTCATAATAGGGTCTACTCACTACGGGTCGGGTGCACTGCTGGTATGCACGACATGTACTACATCTTGTACAAATTACAAATTAAGGGATCCCATTAGTATTAGTATTAGTACCCATAGTACATAGTAGTGAGCATAATCCATGTAAACCTACGTGAACACAAATACAAGCTGAGGAGCCAATTTACACACAAATATAGGAAGGTAGGTACATACTATGTAATAATACAGCCCAAAACATTTTCCACATTTTTGGAGAACTAGGGGAGTTGGAGGAAAGCGGGAAGCTCGGAAGTATGTACGTCACTTGAAGCATTTAAAAGGTATAAATAGGACGAGTGAGTACAGAGCGCTCTTGAGTGCTCACTTTGCATTCGAGTACAGGTGCCTCTATTCTCTCCTTTATTTGTATGCACTCTCCGTATTTATACCTAATAATTTATTTTGTTGTATATCATTCTCATTATTAGCCTGCTCTGACCCGGACCCGGTGAAAGGACAGGGAAAGAAATCCATATAAAACCTCAGTCACAATGTCCTCAATGCAACTCTCATTTATCTGTATTAACGCAGAGAATAGGCATTTACCACGACCAAATTATTTATTTTGATTCCCCATTTCTGTAAATTACTCCGTCCATGTGTCATGCCAGTACTGGGTATTATGATACAACAACATTTACCCTTGCGAATATGAATAACCAATATACGGATAAGAAATGGAAAATAAAGAGATATATTATCCTTATGCATTTCTGTTACTATTATTTTCTCTCCTGTTTTTCCTTATAGTAATTTCATGACTGAATTTTTCTGTGACGACCGTGCTTATTATGAGAAAAGCGTGTAAATTATACGGAAGTGCCTTACTACTCAATAATAAAAATGTTCCCATTACTACTGCTATTGACATGGATATTTTGAAACTCAATTAGTCGTAGCACATCGAAGTGTGTAGTTTTTCTTTAAGTATTTTTCTGGTATGAAAATGTACTATCTATGTGAGGATTTGATTTCTTGATTGAAACTCAATCGAATTAATTTGGATTTAATCATGTATTAATTACGTTACTCCTTGGAATATTATTCTAATTATGTGAAGTATATTTACAATTTAGATTAATTAACTCCAGCTAATCAAGTTTTCATTCCAAAGTACTCATAAGTCTGAGTATAATGAGTATTCCAAATAATAAATAAACCAGTGTATAGGTACATAGTAGAAAAAGTCAAGGGAATTGGAGTATTGGAAATTATTAATTATTATTATAGAATTAGAAGAACCATTATAATTATATGTACACATGTGAGTCCCACGTACAAGAAGACGTAGTTCAAGTATTATGTTACTATATTACTGCGAATAGTGCGAATGTGATAATAAAAAATGATATGTGATTAATGGTAAGGACGAATTACGAATTAGAAAAAAATTAGATTGCATAACAAAAATTCTAAAATGTAAACTATTGTGCTGATTGTGTACTAAGAATAATTTTATCGTCATCGCCTTCTTTCTTCCTTTATATACAAATATGTGTATTAATTATTATTATGCTCGGTCTACGGCCTCCATGTAAATACTCTCATGTCTTTTTTCTTTAAACCACTTCCACTGTAAATACGCTTCATAATTATTATTACATGTACAATTATATCTCTACAGTTTTGTGTTATGTGTGTGTGTGAATGTGAATTATTGGAGCTCAGAAATAATTGTGGATTGTGTGAGGCATACAATAGGCAAAAATATCATCTTTGTGTGTGTCTGTGTATACCAAGTGTGTTGATTGAATTTATCAGCAAGTTTTAACATTGAATTATAAATACAATATAAATACAATTACAATTAGCATTTAGCTTAAAGTTTGAAACCTCATGCAAAATAATAATATACAGCAATATTATAATACGTAATTAGAAATATTACAGATATCATAGGTTTGAGACTACATATAGGTTTTGGCATACATTATTAGGTTTGTATAATAATAAATACGTGAGAAATTTTTTCTGTTATATAGCAAATAAAATGTCATTTATTGCTACTTGTGGTAAATTTTTTGGTTTTGGCAAAGTACTTATATGACTCTAATAATTATTGATAGCTCAAGTTAAATATTGCAATTTAAAGAAATCACAATCGGCAAATAGAAAACTCAACTGCTATAAATAATAATTTCCACGCTCTACATTCACGATTCACGACAGAGAAGTATTTGCAAAGGAAAATATGTTTCGACTTTCAACATTATATTTGATCAGTTTTGTTAACCAGCAATAACATCCATCCTCATCCAGAGTTCAACCGACAACCGACAATTTCTACAAGATCGGAGGATATGGGCTATTCTATTCTACCTACTTTAGTACTGCAGAAATGCAGATGCATTTAAGCTATAATATGAATTTAACCACTCACCACCGCATAGACCAACACCAAAGCCAACACCAAAGCCAAAGCCAACCAACAATGAGGTAGTGGTAGTATCTCTCGGAGAGACTATATAGATATAATTATTCATATAGCTATAGAGAATGTTTGAGCAGTAATTTATCTCTTTCCAAGCCGCGGTATGTGCAGTTAACCAAACGAAACCAAAGGGGAAACCGCACAGTAGCCGAGTCGATCAATTAGAGAAACGAGGGGAAATTGCAATAAGACGTATCTGCTCCGTTCTGTCTCTGTCTTCCTGTATCTCTCTCTCACTCTATACGCACAGTACACTAGTCATTATTCAGAAAAGCTATAACGTTGGGCATATGGACAGACTGTGGAGTTGTTGTTATTGCTGCTTGCTCCTTGCTTTTATTCTGTTATCAAAGCCATTTCCTTCATCAACAGCCAAAGTTTGAGCTGAAACTCTTGAGAGTCAACTTCTCAAAACTTTTGGGGCTCGAAGCATTTATATTGAGTTGTTTTTAAGTTTTTGCATATAGGGCTTCAATTTAATTCAATCCAATGAAGGAGCGGGGCAATTGCAATAGTGGATGATCCAGTCTTCAAATTCGAATTTGAATTTGACTTTAGCTTTTTGACATCCACTTGCTCCTCGTATCCTGTACCATTACCATTCTAGATAGTGTCTTGTGGAGTAGTATCGTATAGAGGCATAATAGGGGCTCCCAGCCAATCAGTCAAAAATCCTTTTGCCTTCAGTTAACTCAGGCAGTGAGTCTCAGAGACTCAACAAGTATTATGTACAATGCACCACCTATGCCTATACAGATATAGGAAGACGAAATGCAAGGTTTGGGGGTTCTAAAGACAAGTTTACATCATTTACTGGGAATGGATAACTACATAATACGGTACATATTACACATATCATATCATGGAATTTCAGTTGGAAGGAAATCAACAGCAAATTTGAGGATTATATTACCGGAATGAAGAGTGAGCAGAGCTCAGTAGACTACATATAATTACATCTGTGCATAATGTGAGGATTCTGATGGCTATATAGGTATTACGTGTAGATGCTGTACATCTCGCCATTCATTCCTAGTGTCTACTATGTCTGTAGCTCTTTATTGCACGGGGAAAAACGCACCAAGTTTTGTTGTTGCCGTCTGTTCGTGTGCATCTCTTGAGTGCAGAGGAACTACTACTACTACTTACACTCACTATGTACTACAACTCCATGACAAAATAAATACAAGTTGGCCATATCATAAAGATGTAGTCTCTAATCTTAAGGAGCAAGTCATAAACATGTAGGACGGCATTTGAAGCACTTAATAATTACAATTACAACGATTTGCTAATTGTTAGGTTGACTACAGGAGATAATCTGTAACGCTTTACAAGACAAGTGTCAGTGGAGATATGTAAAATATTCATATGGGATCAACTTTAAAAAAAAATCATACACACATACAATAACCATTACAATACCATATCATTTACCTTTATCCACAAACACTATACTTGTCAGACTCGTCGTCAGTCAGACTCATACGCAGTCTTGAAAACTTGAGGAAAAACTCAAGATATGTACATAATAATTTATGAGAAAATTAAAAAGTTGTAATGTATAAAATGATTCCGGTTGTCCCGCCGATGGTTACACTCTCGAGTCTCGAGATAAAGTGAGAGAGATGAAGACGAAAAAAAAATGCCCAAGATTCATATCAATTTTCTCTAAGCTTCCATAGGAGATATCTTATCTAAGTCAATCCTGCCAGTCTTAGCCCCACAGAAGATACAAGAAGCCTGTCTCCCTCCTTCCTCACTGTAAACACACTCTTCTTCTTGACTCTTGAGAATGATTGTTGTGGCTAGGTAATGGTGTACGTAATGTAATGTTATTATGATGGTGACCAAAGTGAATGGAAGTGAATGGAGGATCGCCAGTGGCCAAAAGGGCTATAGAGATATAGATGCAGTGGTTGTGTCTGTTTTGTGTTGCTCAAAGTGAAGCAATCTGCCAAGTTACAAGATATCTCTACTAAAGGCTACATATTAAAACATCACCATGAACCATTCATGCGTTTTATGTGAAGAGGATCCAGTCTCTCTCGTGTATTGTAAAGATTTGTAAAGTACAAAGTATGAATTTCGTAGAGCTGTGGGGAGATGGGTATCAATTGGGAAGATTGAAGACTCTCTCAAGACTCAAGACTCTCTCAAGAGGGGAAATGAAAGGAGCTACTGGTGCAATTAATTTACCATTAAATGTACTCTGATGTGAGGCTTTCAACAAGAAAAATAATGATGGTTTTTAATGTTTACAAACTTGAAGAAATATTGGAAACAAGTTTGAGGGAAATTTTCATCTTGATGTAATTGTGTCATGTGTGCGTGACCAAAACATAATTATGATTTGTCTTATGGACCATTTGTATGCTAATAAGTCATTGCCAATCCATCAAAATCCTCATTCACTCAATAACACACACACACACACAGGCAGAGACAGAGAGAGACCTTCCACGCAAGCACTCAGCATACCTCTCTCCGCTTAAATCACATGCTAAACCCCTCGCGCACGTCGTCTGCTCCTTACGACCGACATCACTTATGTATCTTCATCATATTTAACGAGTATTACCATTGTCCCTACTACTCACTGAAGAAGCAATCCCAGCCTTATGTAAATTTCAGTCCTTTCTTTTTGAGTATTGGAACAAATCGTCTGTGAAGAACCAAAATGACCCATATCCAGTTTTAGCTAAAAACAATATCAACTATCTACAAAAATATTCAAATATGTCTTGAGAGCATTTAAATAGAACATTTTGAAATTTTCGAACACATGGAATTAAAACATTTTGCACCTTTTCAAAAACATGAAATTAGAACATTTTGCACCTTTTCAAAAACATGGAATTAGAACACTTTGCACCTTTTCAAAAACATAAAAATAGAACATTTTCTGTTTTTCAAAAACTCCTAATTAACATTTTCGCATGTTTTTCATTTTGTTTTTATGACAGCTCATTTTGATTGTAGCTTAAATAGGATATGGGTCATTTTGGTTCTTCACAGACGATATGCATGCGACCAATTTAATTAGAACATTTTGGAGTACATATTTAGTGTAGTGTACATGACTTTGAGGCACCGTGGATATTTTCCTCCTTTTAAATTAAAGAATAACTCCTGAAATGAAATGACTTCCCTTTTGAGTTTTTATAAATCTGGGAAAGGGTAAGATGAGTGAGGATATGGATGTTATCATTGTGCGTCTGTAATGTGACCAACATCTTTTTAGCTGAGGGAAGGAGCGTGAATGTGAGAGTCAACAGTCAACATTCGACTTCGACATTACAATACTCCAACTCCAACTGCTCTGCTGCTGCCGGTCTGATGTGGGTGTAGACGTTGTTAGACAGTGAAAACAGAGGATGACATTGAATTCCAATGGAGACATGAGTGTACATACTAGTCTGAAGGGATGCACGGCCAAGGCCTAGGGTAATAATACATGACATCACCAAATCACCTAACTTCTATAACAAGACAGACACAATACGCATGCAATAACTGTACTATGTAGGTACCTATAAAACGTCTACGTCTCATAGAAACTTTTCCAAGCTAAAATGACGAGAAAAAATAGGGACCCTTTTTTAGGTTGATCCCATACTTCCGTTCGAGATCGGGATTGAGACGCTCTCGTCTCTCCAGCTCCACATAGTAGCTATACGCTCCTACCTATATGAATATCTGTAATACGAATACGAATATATTAGTATGTACCTGAGTCTTCCGTATGAAATAGTAGAGCATGACCTTTCATTTTTTGAGGAAAAGGATACCTTTTATCTGTTTGTGAAGTGAAGAGATTTATCTTGAGGAGCTCAGGTTCTCAATTCTCGAGTCTCTCAGCAGTGCAGTCAGAAACTGGAGGCGACAAGGAAAATGACAACTAAGGAGCATTGTGTGACGTCAGTAGTGGTCGCTGTTTTTGTTTTTGTCACAGCCAAGGGATAGATTGTAGTAGGCAAATTATAGTCAAAGTCAAAGAAATTGCGTAGACGCATTGGCATTGATATTAATATTAAGTACAGATTTTATACTAGTTCCCATAGTTAAGCAAGTGTCAATGTGGGTTCATTGCTTCACGCGGTACATCTGGGTAAAGGTACTTAGGTACTTTGCTTCTACATAATGTAACTTCTGAGAGCCTGAACCTGAACTACTTACCGAAGAGAAGTTAAATTTGATAATGAAATATTAATAAATTATTATTTTGTGTCGTCCGTCGCCGTCGCCGTCATCCCCTCACTCAGTAGTGCAGATACTCAAAATGCCGTAGCCGTTCGATTATCCATAAGGAATGAATAATAAATAAAAAAAAACAAATGTAAATAAATATACAGGATGAGCAAACGGAGGGAAGGAAGGCGAAGACGTCTCTTTAGCATCATGTGTACATATCTTTGTATGTACTATGCACGCAGGTTATGATAAACATCGTCAACTCTATTGATACCCCATGCCGGGCTGTTGTGTCCCCAAGTCACCTCACATTTTACGATTATAGACGATACAGTTATGCTCTCTAAAGCAACTAGTTACTAGTATACACAGACGGCTATACCCTATGTGACTCCCTATTACTCATAGTAATGACAATGACACCACAATGCTATGCATTCAAATAATTCTCCACATAGTATATCATAGGAAATAATGCATTCCATTGGACTGCGTTGGAAAGAGATAAAGATTAGAATCCGAACGCATTCAGGCTTTCTTGTGATATTATATTCCAGCTCCCAGATATCATTTCAATTTCAAGAAAACTTATTTATTTTTTAAGCTCAAACCTTCATACTTCATGATAACGATTAGGAGCGAATCCGCTGGAAAAGTGAAAATAAATATAAAGTGTCATATTCTCGGTATAGTGTCGATATTAAATCTTGCGTAATTCACTCCACTGTCCACACTTACTACGCAGTACATACAGTATGACATGACAGTGGTCACCATAGTTCCAGCCCCAGTCCCATGTCAACAATCATAGGAAAAGATGAAATTTACTCTGAACTGTAAACACGATATGATATGACAACTATTAAAAATCCCTAGGTAGGTAGGTACCAAAGTTAAAGGTAAGCGTATACAGGGGAAAAGTAAAAGTGTTGCGTGATGCAGCTTACAGATAGGCACTGTGATTCACGCAGTACAGATTACAGATACATAGACTGACTGACAACCTTGATTTATCCCTATAGTTGCAATCGCTATTTTTGAAATCCGAATCCATGGAAAGTTATGAAACAACAATGCATATAAAAGTAGAAGTGAAATAGAACTGTTTTCCCCCTCTTATTCACTTTTTTTTATTGTCCATATGACTCAAGCCGAGGCTGGATTCGGATCTGGATCTGAGGTGAATCGAGATCGAGACGTGTAGGTGGTTGGTCCTGTGCCTCATTCTGATTGAGCTAAGGCTAATACATATAGGTAGGTAGATACTTAATAGTAGTAGTAGTAGTAGTAGGAAGGATTGCAGCTCTAAATATAACTTGTGCTCTGTAAATCCAATTTAATTTCATTTCATGAGTGTAACTCATATTGTGTACCTACCTAGACATAGTTGGTATTAGAAAAAAAAGGACAGATGATTTACTCCGCTCGGATTATCTGTCCATATATTTTTTGGTTTTCATTCTCGTTTTCATTCTCATCTCGCGGCCTGGTCACATTTTATTGGAGGAAAACTATTCCTCGCCCACGACTCCCACAACGAAGCACACAAAAATTCTTCCCGTATTCATTTCATTTCATATTCTGTCTGTCTGTCTCTCTCCAGTCTTCTCTGTTCACTTTGATCCCCTCAAAAGCACAAATAAAATAACCAACAATATACTTCATGTCTGTCAGCAGACATTTCAGTTTTTCCGTACAGATTTTTTATTTGTCCATATTATTTTATAAGACAAAATTCAAATCCAAAACCAATGCTAATCCAACGCTAACTGGAGCTGGAACTGGAACTGGAGCTGGAACAGGCTCAGCGTAAACTTTAAAAACATATGTGTAGGTCTCGTAGTTGGAGGATGATTTTGGTTTGGTTGTAGTTTGTAGTTTATCTGTGGCAGTAACGGGAACGGGGTAGCTACATTCTGGAGAGAGAGATGGAGATGGAGGAGGACGAGGAAAAATCAAAATATGTTATGGCATATGGTATGTAGAATTTCATAACACAAAAGAAGTGAAGGATAAAAGCAGACCAGACCTTCATCATCTACAATCTACAGATATGTACAGTTTTCTTCTCGTCTTCATTTTCTTTATCGCTATATGTAATTTCTTGATATAGATGAACTATTGTAGTAGGTACGTATTTTTTAAAGTTCCCGTTTTCATTTTTCCGTCTCGTTTTAGACTGAGAGTATGAGGAGTGAAGAGTTGACATATCATAGAATGTCATCATCCTGTCCTCTCGTCTCTCATGCACAAATTACAAATATCTCTATACAGATATCAATTGACTTGTAAGTACATACGGTAAGAGGAATATCTCCTCTTGCGACAGCCTAAAACTCCGCCGTTCTTGTGCTACTGTATACAGGACAGAGAAATTTTGAAAAGTGAAACCTGGTTTTGGGAATTTACCAGAATGTCAGCTTGTTGTAATATTCCATTTCTTATTTCGAACAGAGAATTTTACAGTTTAGTTTTAATATCTGGAATCTGGAGGACAGATAGTGAGTGAGTCAGCCCAAAGACGCAGTCTGTCTCCGTTCCTTTTCCTATAGCGCCGCTCCTTATGTATAACCTTACTGTCTCTATTGTCTACTATATCTGCCCATACTCCATACTACTACTACACATATAGATTACTTCCCTACCCATACCCATAGTATCCAGTGTAAATCTCACTCACTCACTCCTTCCCTCCTTCCCTGCCTACTGCCTCCCTCACTCGCTCGCTCCGGGGAAAGAATGCGGGCAAACGGAAATTATCCTATAAGTTTTTTGAATAAAAAATTTCTCCAACTAATGTCTTGCATGTGCAAGTGCATATGATATGAGTTACTGTCTTCGTCTACACAGACACACACACAGAAAAAACACAAGGGAAAATAAGCTGGAGAAAAACACAGAAAGGGGTAGAGTATGAATAAAAAGGAATGATGTACGATCCAATAGAAATATACTGGGGAAGAAGGCAGTAGTGGGGTTACATAGTAGTATAGTAAAAGATGAGAAATCATTTTCATCTATTTCGAGTCAATTCCCTTAGTCTTAAGTAACCACATGAAAAATAATGGATTAATTTTAATACCGAATTTCGTTACAATTCCGCAGCGAAAATCCAGAATTTAAGTAATTATGCCACAGAAACCGAGCAAACTTTACGGTAAAAAACTAAATGCTCCTTGAAAGCCTTTCTTTGCTATAGGCACATGCTATGGTATGGTGGAAGTAGAAGCACAAGGGAGTGAGAGTAGGAAATTAGGGTAAGAATTAAAGTAGAGGGTGGTTTTTGTTTTTTAAATTCGTTCAGCTAACGCTCCAGAATTTCCAGAGTGTGTATTGACTATAATTCATGGAAATGAGTGCACATATGTAATTCGAAAAAAAGGGTGTTTGGGTGTTTTATTCCTGATTAGAAGCTCCTCTCACTACACTTTACTGCTACATAGAGCTCAAGAAAAAAATCATTGGAGATTCATTATATGTTAGCTGTAGACGTAGTAGGTCTCTGTTTCGGTTTCGGTTCTGTAATGAAATGCAGTGAGTTGAAGATAGGCAGGGTGGTGGTAGTTCTAGTCTGGTATGTATTAGAGTGGTAGTGGTATAGTGGTGGCGGAGGGAATCGGGCAGGGCAAGTAGTGCCAGAGCCAGAAACAGAATGAAGCAGGAAGATAGACAGAGACTTAATGATAATAATATAATAATGCCCAGGACCAAGACCAGGACCAGGACGAGGACTCTCTTGGAATATGTGTAGACAGGCACGACGTCGACAGAAGAGTGTGGAGTGGAGTGGAGCACAGTGAACTGTACCTATTCTTTAATATTCTATTCATTTCACGCTTCGTTTATGGATGAGCGTTTCGACAAAAAAGTAGATATCCGATAGAAAATGGGCTCTGCAGCTGGTTTGCATGGCAGTGCCGAATCTAATGCTGGGCGAGAGGCTAGAGATAGAAAAAGAGTAAAGTAAAATACAGAGAGAGAGTTGGTGAAAAAACGGATGGCATTTTATCTTAGAATGACTTGCCGCCGTGGTAAATTCATCGAGCCAAATTTAACAGATGACAGACAGCCTGTTGATGGCTCTGACTTAAGGATTACGATATACGAAATAATACGAAAATGAAAAACGAAATATACTCGACACACACACACACACTTCTATCGGTACAGGAGTATAAAATCCCAATTCAAAAACATAACCACTATAAATTTATATAAAACTGCTGAGGAAATAAGACTGTGAGGAATAATGTGATGCTACTGATATAGTGCAGATGCATAGGTATATACTCTCCATTTGAAATGAATGTATGGCTAATATCAGAATTACAGAGGGAGAGAGAGAGAGAGAGGTACACATTTTCAATTGACTCTGTACTACTCCATCCAATGTAATAAGCTTCTGTGACCGGATCATATTATTATTTTCTCCTTCACTTCACTTCAGAGTTGAGAGACTCAAGAACTCTCGACTAACTATCCTCACCCACCAATAAAATTATAATTTAGCCATTAATTTAGTCAAAAGAATTTAAGGTCACATTTTATTTACTTCACAAGTTTTTAGTTGATTTTTCTCTCTTTTATATTTGTTTTTATTCTATCCTTGCCGTCATCGTCATCGTCATCATCCATACGTACACTTGGCATATACGGAAATATAGGTATAGGTATAGGATGCTATCTCTCTGTATGTACCCTATCTCTCCCTACCATTCCATTGCAATACTTCCAACTCGTATTATAATGAAGTCATAAAGATCTACGTACACGTAAAACCATTTACTGTGCCGTCTTTAAAAAATATTTCTTTGGGTCATTTAATATCACTTAAATTATTACCATTTATCTAATCAGTCATCACAAATGTTTTCTCTAAATTTCAATATAAATGATACATAAATTACCCCTGGGTATATAGTTCACAGAAATGAAATAGGAAATATGCATGATATAGTATACACCCCTCTAAAGTCAGTATCAGTACCAGCGCCAGCCCAGTCTACAATTCCTCCCTCTGCCAGGCCAGTGAAGGAAAGGCAATGCTTCAGGCGGCTCCTTCTTTTAGATTTCCACATTTATGAGCGTCGTCGACCGAAAGTCTGAGGATCCAGTCCTCACTTCCTCCATGCATAATGTTTATGCATCAAATGTTTACTCATTGGACGGAGTTTTTCTGGAAAAGAAGGGCAAATGTGAGGAGCCCTAAATTCTTCATACATTTGTGAGTTAATTACTGTCAACGTCAACGTCAACTCTAGAACTATGGAGCTAGGACGAGAACGAGAACGAGGAGGTTAGTTTTTAAATTTACATCTTCCACCATATCAGTGACAGTACTACGACTACGACTACCTACATTATGCATATGCATAAATGTACTACCCTACCCTACAGAAATAAAATTAACCTGATCTAGCTCCAATCTCCATATGATGGTGATAATATGCTCCGTTCACTTGGCTTGGCATCTCCGGGATAACGCTTTCAACGAAAAAAAAAAGAAAATAAGAAAACGTCTTGTAAAATATTGGAGACACAGGAAACCCATTGATAAAGTTAAGCTGGGGAGCTCAAGGAATTGGAAATTCAATTCAAATGGGATTGTCGATATCAAGTATAAGGGTGGGTAAAACGGAGGAAACACAACAAGGCTGAAAATTTAGATACAGATAATAAATGAGTCCGTATCAATTCAAGACAAGAGAAATCAGGAAAACAACTCTGACAAAATGGGATAAAGGAGAATAATAGGGATACGAATAGGAATAGACCAAGAGAACCAAGAGACGGAGATGGAGATGTGGAGCAGAGACACGACTCTATGACTGTATTACTATTATTATTATACTCCGAGTCCGATTTCAAAAGGCACCATGCCTTTTCACGATCATCTCCTCCAATTTATTATTACAGCAGAATGAGTACTTCCCAGCACATTATACTCTCTACAGCTCCTACCATTAACAGGGCATTCTTATTTCCTTCAAGGTATCGGCCTGTATATTGGTAGAATATATAGGAAGACGAAAAATTACAAGTGCAGAGTACACAGGGCCGGATAATGTGGCCAGCGCAGGCAGCCCCCGCTGCCTAAGTTTTCTCAAAGCATGTACATAAATGGAACATTTTGCAGTTTTCAAAAATATAGAAAAAGAATATTTTGAATTTTCAAAAGCATGCAAATCAATTTTTTTACACATTTCAAAAACATGGAAATCAATTTTTTTTACACTTTTCAAAAACATGTTAACAGAACTTTTTGCACTTTTTAGAATCAAGTAAAAAGAACATTTTGAACTTTTCTAAAACATGTAAATACAACATTTTGCTTTACCAAGTAAATTCATCAATAAAATCAAAATGGAATTTATTGTTTGAATGAATAATAAAAATGGTGGTTTCTGTATGGAAACAAAATTGCTGCCTACAAGGAATTCCTTCGTCCGGTCCTGAGAGTACAGATATAATATAATCAAAAAGTAGAGTCAGTCTCGGTCTTGGTGTCTTACACGGGGTATGGACAGCAAGATCATTGCAGTTAGCTCTTACTTGTTAGTTCGTTTGTAGCTGAGGAAGTTCGGATGAGAGAGGAGATAGGAAAATACAATGTGTTGTAGACTGCACAATGCAAAGCAATGCAATATGTGTAGAGTGTAACCCTATGAAGACATTCTTAAGTCGAAAAGCAAGAGTTTTTTCCCCTGATAATGCTCGATTGCCAGGAGAGAGAGAGAGAGAGAGAGAGAGAGAGACTGAGAAAGAGATAGAAAGAGAAATGGTTTGAAAAACGAAAAAGGATTAAATATATCAGAAGATAAATCGGGGTGCATCTATCACTTCCCATGGTTCCGAAAAATCCATAGTGGCAACAGTTGAAGTTAAAAAATGTTCAACTTGAACGAAAAAGCAAAAGATGAACGGTCTCTCATACTTCATCTGATCATTCACAGCAAGGGGCATCATCTAGTAAAACGCTCTTTTTCGACATCCACTTCGACTTCGACTTCAACGTCGACTTCGACGTCGACTTGGAGTCACTGCTCCAGCATCCAACACCAACATCAGCATCAGCATCATTCTCTACATGGACAGATATCACTACATAACCTCACATCACAGATCACACATTCTCTTTTCTATTTTTTTTTAACTCTTCCCTTTTTTTATCTATATCAACCATATAGCTATTTCTACACACTTTATATCCCTCATCATTCCGCCAGCGTACCGATACCTCATTCGCCTCATAATATGTGGATGGAAAAAATCAAGACAAATATTCATAGTCAACAAATCCCCACTGTTCCTCACTTCATATTTCTATTATATCATATTATTTTTATCGTTTTCTGTTCCTATTCCCGATTCCATATCGCATCTTTTTCGAGGAACTTGTGCCTTCTGTGTAGACCATAATCCATCACCATCACCGGCACCGACACCGGCACCGGCCCCTGTACCGGTTACAGATACCGATACCGATCCGCGGGATTTGTACATTTTTTCAAATTCTAATTCTAGCGCATTTATTTATTTATTTGGTGGTACTTACTTTTGACTTGTCAATTGAAGGGAGTGGGAACTATTACGACGAGGTAATTAGTGGACTTGTATGTAAATATAGCACAACTTTAATTGTTTGTAGACTGTGTTTAAAAAATAGCTATATTTGGAGGAAATTGCGGATATAATTATTAGTAGGTAGGTACCTAGTCCGGGTCCGGAAGTGGGTATTACGTTTGGAATCCGTACTCGGGATTCTAATGAATCCCCGACTGCGACTGCTATCTGTAGTAGTGTGTGTAAGTATGTTAGTAATGTAGTTGGCTATGGATGGGAAGGCTGTGTGAAAACGTAAATAAGGAGTTAAACTCTTAAACTATACGAGACAAGTTCATTGCGGCCAGGGAATTTATGAGGAAGCATGTAAAATAGGACACATTATCTCACATTGTATCTGTAGTTTGTTGTGGGTATTTAATTTAGTAGGGACATGGATACGGGCTAATACGAGTACGATTGTCAATACAGTGCAGTGCAGTACAGTAGAGTGAGCACAGTAGTGCGGTGTGAGAGAGAGAGGGGAAAGTATGGAGTAGTAGAAAAGTGCAGAGCTAACGACTGACTTTGAGGTCGACAAAAGCAAGTGTTGAAGCGATATATATTGTAGAAATCTTTTTAATATCTTTTTCGTGTCTTTTTCCCTGATTTCCAGAGCGACGAGTCTTTTTTGAGGATTTTTTCGTACTCATAAATTACCCTCACACATACCTTCCTCACTCTGTGTACATATGCGGGAACTTCATGAGTTTCCACTTCCATTCCTTCACTGAATGTGAAAACGAAAACCACTTAAAGGGAAAGGTCAATGTCAAACTACTGCTGACATATAGTTCATCCAGACTTGTAAGTTTCTCTCCTCTCAAAATGCTCCTTCAGTCCTTCGCCTTCACTATCTGTCCTATATCCCATAGTCCACACACACTCTGCTACTATTTCACTCTTCTTCTTTTTTTTTAACCTGAACTCTTGTCAAAGTCTCGAACTTACATAGAGCCACACTGTGTAGGGCTCAAAGCCCTATCAATACTCCAACTTTAGGCAATTCTATACCACACAGACAGAGTGTCTGTCCGTAGGAAAGACAGAAGAGAGGCTCAAAGTTAGTAGTGTGAAGGATACATCTGTATTTATATAAGGCTGGAAGTTTTAGTGTGTGAGAGAGGCAGGAGGACGAATATCTCCTCACTTGTGTGTACACTCCAGTCCCAGTCCCACAAACTCTCCGTCTGACAAGTCATGTCTGGTGATTTGGTACTGGTACTGGTGATGGTGATGGTGAAAAACTCAAAACCGACAAAATAAACAGCGGGAAGTCTGCGGGTTCCCATTCTTAACCAAGTGAATTTATTGCGAACTTATGCGACAAATTTTTTAGCTCTTCTTTTTCTTCTTTCCCAACTCTTTTTTTTTCTTCTCCTTCTTCATTTTATTTTTTATTTTTATTTTTTTTCAAACAACATAATACATATAATATATATAATCTCACCCAGTCTTTTCTTTCATATTATACGAATTGGAACTCGAGCTTGAATTCGAATTCGCTGTGTGTGTGCTCCTCTGTAAATATCTGTACATGACAAGGACATAGGGACAGTGGGTAAAAGTATAGGGACGTAACCTACATGCCACGTACGTCTCACCCTCCCGTTATACTCATACACCATGCTGTGCAACTGCTCTGTCCTTTTTCTCGCTTTTTTCTCTGTCTCTCTCTCTCACTCTTAGAAATTGCGTTGAGGAAGAGGAAACGGCGGAGGACGGAGTCTAATAAAAAAGTCAGGTTTCCATCCTAATACTCTCTAATGTAGAGGCAACCTTTTATCCAAATAATTTAATATGGTCACAAAAGTTGAATGCGCGGATAAATGGATGAAGGTAAGTATAAGTAAGGTGAGTTCTTCTTTATCAAAATAATACATAAATAAGTGTATTTCCTTCACAGGAGGAATTTTTTAATATTGAATCAAATTCTCAACCTAATCAATTCAAGGATCGAAATCAGAATCGGAATCGGATCTTCGGTTTCAGCAATATAATAAAAGCTCATGCACTGTTTGCAGCACAGCATTCCATTGTTTGTCTGTTTTTTTATTATTTATTCCTGCTGCCACATTTGTCTCCATTCTTATACTCTTATAGTCTCCATGTTGCCATAGCAGTGGCCGTACTTTATAAATACAAGGACAAGGATAGGGTTTGTGCAAACCGTGGAGTAGAGTAGGTTGATCACGTCCGTTGTCCGTATTTTATTTTTATGGCAGTTTCCCCTGTCTACTGTCTACACAAACACCACACCACACACAGACTTTCCCGAGTTTTAAACTTTGGAGTATTCCGTCTGTTTGAATTTACACAAAGTAAAAAAAAGAGGAAGGATTATGGATACATTTTTATATTAAATTTATATATAGGTACCTAACCTATTGAAATGTGCGTAGAGATGTGTGTCGGTCCATCTCGTCATCCTGTGTACTGTACGTGTCTGTGGATATTACTTTACCTATATATATGTCTTCTCTCCAGTTACCCGGCACCGGCCCAGGGAAATGAGTTAAAACTGTGTTTGTGTGTGTGTGTGTGGGTACATCAGTAGCTATAGTAGGCTGACAATGTATGTGGAACTCAAATTGAAGTTTCCAGTCCGATTAGGGAAAGTAGACGAGAGACGAGAGGCAGCCAAAGAAATAAAGCATTCACACTTATTGTTAGCACTCCATGTACATGCATACAAATTATAACTGGACTTCCACTCATAAAATTGAATGTGGGCATATTTACAATTATTACATTCACGGAGCATGGGAGTTACTCCAGGGCAGTACATGGAGAGAATGGATTTATATAATAGAGAACTTTATATCATGATATATTTTGTGCACTTTGATTATTGAAACGAGGAGCAGGAGCAGCATTAGCAGTAGTAGTAGTAGTATATGAGTGAGCACTTTATTTCTATTTTGAATGCATATCCATATGTGTAAATTTAGAAGCTAGGTAAATGCAATAAAAAGCTGGCTAACCGTAATACTAATACCTACGACCTACCTACCAGAACCAGAGTGTATGTACAAGGAGCACTGCATACATAGTATAGACTACAGACGCATATATGTAGTATGTACATGGAGTGGAAGTGATAGTCATGGGCAACAGAGCACAGCAGATGTGCGTTTTTACACCTTTTTAGTTTTTCAATTTCAAAGTTTTTAGATTCAACCCTTTCTCAATCCCAATCCCAATCCCATGGAATGATGTGGTATGGTTTGTTGTGCCATATAAAAATAAACCCTTCTCTCTCTCTCTCTCACTCTCTTCACTTATGTCTACTGACACAGTCAGAAACCTGACAAAAAAATCACATCCCTTCACTTCATTGAATCCATCCAAATTTATAAAATATTTTTTTTCTGAAACAGAACTTATCATTTTCATTGAGATTTCCGATAAAATTACAACCACCATCCCTCCAGCATTATCCATACTCCATACAAATCCATCCGAGTTTTCAATTTTAATCCAAAACTAGAAACATTAAATGCATTAATCCTAATCGGAATCGTAAATCATACATTGTAAAATGCACCCCTATCATGTCGCTATACTATGCTATGCCTGTCCCAATTTCCCAATGTGCCTATGGAGTAGGTACATTTGAAGGGAGCCTTTTAATATGAAATTATATACGTTTTGCTTGTATGAGGGTTACGGCAAGGATAATGTTAGGGTTGGTACACAAATGATGTATGCAACGCTACTTCATCGACTAGACGATGGTACTGTTAACTCGCTGGCTGTGTGGATAGGTCTGGCAGTCTCTCTGTCGACCAAGAGTTTATTCGGTACATCTCAATGCATTGTTTACATAGTAAGATATGTAAACATCTTACGTTCGCATCTTAGAATGTGAATGAGATGACGATGAGCTCATCCACATTCTAATACACCCTCCGCATATAATAAACGAAGCTTTATCTCTACATCAGCGTAATACAATACATCAATACTACTTAATACTACAAAGTCATCTATATAATAAAATGCATTAATTACACTAACAGTATATTATGTATGTAACGTACCTATATACACATACTACTTACTTAAAATTACACGTAATTAAACTGTTAAGACGTGTCACTTGGTCAACCATCTTGACAAAATAAAATCTGCCCATCATTTATACACTATACATATTATCAATACTTAAGAATACGCATACTTAAATAATACAAATCCCTGGATGGACTGCTCCCTTTTCCAGTTCTACCTACCATTTGGACAAAAATCTTCATAATTTGGACAATTCGGTACGTACAAACTTCTATAATAGCTTAAAAAATTAGTAAAATTCAGCTCTACATGATACTATATACTATTTTAACTATACTACTTAACATACCTATTTAAGCCTAGATAACATGATTTTTAGCAAAATTTTTTGTCGTCTGCTGCAAATACTACGTAATTTAAATCTATTTATTTCTAGATGGGCCCCACTTGCTGCAGGATGACCCCTTCGGTGACTTTCGACCCTGACTGACCCGGACCGGTGATTTTGGCTATCCACGCTCCACTTACGGATTTAGTGCTACATATTATTTATATTACAAGGTAAATAACTGAAATCAAAAATACATGCTCAACATACTAGTTTTATGTTATATACTAATAAATTACATTACAATCGTAATAATATACGTAATTCTAACTTTAACTAATCACATACTTCCCATTGGAGTTTTTGTTTTCGTTTTTCAGCCTTCAAGCATGAAGACAACTGCAGGTAAGTATATATTATTTCTACAATACTATATTTACATGGCATTACAAATTACTACTTACTATATACTTAATTACACATTATACAAATATTACAATATTTTTGGCCTTCTAATTCCGAAGTTTCTTTATTTCCCAAAATACATATATCTCTCTAGGTGGAGGAGTTGTTGGTCCAGCAGGCTGGTTTTACGTACACCAACTCTCCTCCCACTTACAACAATAAAGTCCTTGATATTGAGGCACAGCTGTACGGACTTAGTCCCTTAATTAGGTAGTCTATCTATCTACTGTATTGAATGCCAAGGTTCTGATCCTGACATTGACACTCTTAGTAATGCTTATATTTTATCTCGTATCATTAGGTATACTATGTGGCTAACTTATTACTTAAATAAATTAATTATTTATAAATTCATCTACTATTTCTATATTCAAATTTCCTTGTTCGTAATCATGCCTGATTATTCACTAGTCTTGTTCGCGACCAAGAGCTTGTAAAAAATACTTGACATGTTTTATCCCAACAAAATTCAAATATTCTACTACTAAAAAAAACCAATTCTATTCTAACAATTTCAACCAATACATGTAAAAACTATACATAACAAAAAAAAATTTGTGTGACCAATCTACTGGTATTTTCTATTTAACTAAAATTATCCAAACTACGTCCCGTATTCGGAACAAAAAAAATCTAATATCCGACTACAGCGGATATAAATGAGAATTGAGTTTATGTGTCCCGATAATTAACTCCGTCTAATTTTATATCAAACTCCATACTATTCCTTTCCCTGACTGTCCGTGTACTAATGATGAGTACTAGTTTTCCGGCATATAGGTCCTCAAGGGCCTGCGGTGGCAGATCCGGGCATCCGGCTTCTAAGCTTAGGATGGGATCCTAGTTCTGGATATGGTACAATGAGCTGACGAATAGTTGGATTGACGTTTCACCTAAACTCATTCCTCCTTCTACGTATGCTAGCGGGTAATACCTGACTATTATTTACCTTAGACTGGTCGCACACTTGAAAAAATTAAATTTCTTGAACTACTTCAAATATCTTACTCTATCCACTTCTATTATTATAACGCAAATTATATCTAGTTTTATTAATTAATGTAGGATCTTCTAATTTTGGCATCCAATTCTTGGAACCCTTGGGTCTGCCTCTGCCTCTTTTTGGCTCTGGAGCTTGAATTATTACTGGAGTGTGGGGCGGGGATGAAGATCGGCTCCTACACCCTTGCGGTGGGGGAGTATGACTCCTTTCCTCACTCTGCTCCACTGGCGTAGGTTCCACCCTAGTAGCTTGTGATAAACTCTGACGCTCTCTTTCCTGCACCGTGTTTGGTTGCACTGTACTAGCTGGACCCGCCGGTGTGGACTGAGGCTGTCGGTCTGCTACTGGATCTCTAAAATAAAAAAGTTTAAGGCGTTCAATGTTCACAGATACATGAATTAATTTATTTTTGCGTCGAGCCTCTAACTTATACACATTCCGTCCCATGTCCTCTACTATCTGGAATGGGCCGGCAAAAGTCTGCATCAATTTTTTGCTTCTTCCTTTTTTGGTGTGTGAATTCCGAAGGAGAACCAGGTCACCGACTTTGAAGGTACACTCCCTTCTAGTAAGGTTGTATCGTTTCGCCCAAGCTTGTCTCTGATATTCCATCGCTGCTCTTGCAGTCTGCTGGGCCTTGACAGCATTGTCGTTGAAATCCACAGTCTGTTCCACTTCCAAGGTTGGTAGTAGTGTATCAATCGGTTGCTTTGGCTCTCTACCATATAAAGCAAAGTATGGGGTTATACCTGTGGTGGTATGTACTGAACTATTCAATGCAAACGTCAGCCATGGTAATGCATCATCCCAGTTCCTCTGATTCTCGTTCACAAATGTACGAAGGCATTCCATGAGTACATCATGAGTCTTCTCTACTACTGAATTTGTCTGCGGGTGGTAAGGACTGGAAGTAATATGAGTTACCCCAAGTAGAGTCGTCAATTCTCCAATCGTCTCGTTCAGGAACGAAGTCCCATTGTCACTCTGCAAATACTTAGGACATCCGTACTTAGTTACAATTTCATTAACAATAAACTTAGCTGTTGTTTTGGCATTTGAATTTGGAACTGCTTTGCTGATTAACGTCTTAGTTAGATAGTCCACTGCTGTTAAAATGTACTTATTTCCTCCTGATGATTTCTTAATGGGCCCGGCAAAGTCAATTACTGTACGTTCGAATGGATAGGTGGGTAACTCCGTAAACTGAAATAACCCGGCTGGTTTCTGTCGTGGTACTTTACTTCTCTGGCATTCCGGACATGATTTGACATACCAGTTAATTTCCTTCCTCATCCTAGGCCAAAAGAATCTCGCTCGAATTTTTTGATAAGTCTTCTCACGTCCTAGGTGACCTGCTATCTGTGAACTATGGAAATCCTTGTAAATCTGATTTTTCCACTCTCTAGGAACCACAATTAAAAACTCGGGTCCTGTCAAATCTGGATTTCTGAAATAAAGAACTTCATTAATTAATTTATACTTTTCATATTTATTGACTCTATCAGTTCCACAATGCAAGGCTTTCATTATCTCTCTCAATGCTGGATCCTTGTGTTGGGTACCAAAGAATACTTGGTCTCTATTGATGGTCCATATTGGCATGTCAAAATCTATGTCATCCGAGTTATACTCATTAGGTGATGATCTGGAAAGTAAATCTGGTAAAATATTAATCTTTCCGGCCAGATGCTTCATGTTGACGATATCAAACTCTGCTAACACCAAAGCCATCCTTGCTAACTTTGGACTTAGTGGTTTCTTCCTTGAAGTTACTAGTGACGGTAAGGCTGAGTTGTCGGTGAGTATTTCAAACGGAATTCCTTTTAAAAAATGACTGAACTTCTTAAGCGCCCACACTATTGCTGTCATTTCCAATTCTGGAATCTGGTAATTCTTCATTGCACTGTTAGTCTTCTTACTGATATATCCAATGGGTCGATCCACCTCTTTACCGTTGATGAAATGGCGTTGTTCTAGTACGGCTCCAAGTCCCTCCAAACTGGCATCCGTCTTGAGAGTTGTCTTTCTTTTCGGATCGTAATGAGCCAGTATAGGTGCTGTTGTAAGGGCCATCTTCATTTCCTCAAATGCGTCATTTGCTTCTCTGCTCCAAACATATGGAACGTCCTTGCACATCAAAGCTGTAAGTGCTGCAGTTCGTTTTGCTAAGTCTGGTATAAAGTTTCTATAAAAATTGATAGCCCCCATAAACCGTTGAAGTGACTTAACATGCGTTGGTGGTTTGATCTTTCTTATGAAGTCAACTAATGCTGGGTTAGGTTGAAGTCCTTCTGGTGTCACTAAGTATCCAAGTATTTCTAGTCGGTTGTAGCCTAGTCTACACTTTGACGGTTTTAAACGTAGGTTATTTTCTTTTAATCGCCGAAAAACCTTTCTTAACTGCTGAATATTTTCCTCTACTGATTTTGATGGAGCAATAAGGTCGTCTAAGTAATGAACTACTGCCTCATACTGTAAACTGCCTAGCATAGTCACCATCATCTGAGAAAAGAAACTCGGTGCGCATGCCATACCGAATGGAAGCACTAGGTGCTGCCATAGTCCATGCCTTGTAGAAAATGCGGATAATGGTACTGTGTCATCGTCTAATAATATCTGGTTGTACCCTGACTCTAAGTCTAGCGCCGAGAATACTTTCATGTCTCTAAACCTATGAATGATGTCTTGAATTAGTGGTAAAGGAAAGCTTAATTTGCGTGTTACATTATTCAGGGCTCTAAAATCTGTCACGAGGCGCCACGCCTTCTTGGTAGGGTCAGGTGACTTCTTTTTCACTAAAAATGCAGGACTTGAGTAGGGGCTATTACTTGGTTCAATCATTCCATCCTGGAGTAACCTTTTGACTTCCTTGTTGATGAGCTCGTTTTGGGCATCACTGACTGGGTGTAGACGTAGTCGGATGGGCTCTGTATCTTCCAATTCGATCTTAAATTTGGCATGAGGGTAAACTCCAAGTGGGGTTTTCGAAAACTTAAATACTTCTTGTTCTTCTCTGCATAGCTGCTTATATTTTTCTATGTTCTCCGGGCTCTGATCTGGGTTAATGTCTACTGCTTCAATTTCCTTTTCAAGCTCCTGTCCCCTGTAAATTGGAATCTGGCGTGATATCTCCATAGCTGTAAGACTGTTAATAAAAACATCAGAATTAGATTCAGACATTTCAGCTCGTATTGAATGAATGCTTCCTACTAAATCAACTGCTTTAATTTCGAAATCCTTGTAGTCAGTAACAACTGCTGTAGCTATTACTGCATGTGGCTGAATTATGATTTTCTCTGATGAAAGATTTATGACACGTATTCCTCTTGTTGTTTCTGACATGATGAACTCTGGGACGATTAACTCCTTGAATTTTCGTTGCCCTAGTGACATTGCAACGAAGCTTGCGTATCGTATTTTCTGCTTTGACTTAATATACACTGGTATTTCCATTACTGTTCCTTCTTCTACTTCAATTCGTTTAGTTGAGTGGAGTCTCAGTACGTCTGGGCTCTGCTCCTTCCTTCTTGTTGGTGGTCCTGCTTTTCGGGCCTCTGGTTGTCTTATTTTCTCTTCTAGTTGTCGCCTAAAATCCTGCAGTTTAGTAGACAATTCCTTCCTATTTAACTTACTTTGAAGGGTGGGTACCTGGTGTCCTGCCCTCGTCTTGTTTGGTTGTTGTAACCCTGATTTGAATACTGGGGACGTCTGATCCTTTATGTATTCACTTGTGCTTCTGGCGGAGCTCTCGCCATTGGCCTTTGACTTCTGCGTCACTTGTTGACTGAATTCCTTCTTGTTTCTTGTACTAAGCGTAGCATGACTTGACACAGAAGGCACGTCGACTTGCCTCTGCACATTCATACCAGCTGTTGTTGAAAAAACTACTAATCCGAATCGGTCTGACTGCAGTGTCTTTCTCTTGCAATCAATGATTACTCCGAATTCCTCCAAAAATTCCTGTCCTATTAGAATATCCTGGGGTGGCTGGTCCACTATTATGAATTCAAAGTTTATCATTGTCCTATTTATTCCAAGTAACATATCTGCAGTTCCATATTGTCTTATTACATTTCCACTATAATCACTTAATGTCATTCCATTTATTTGTTTAATTACAGCTCCGACACTCTTAACTAGTGATGATGAAACTAAACTGACTTTTGCCCCTGTATCTATAAACATCGTAATTACTTTACTACCAACAATCGCAGATGATGTAATACTTGCTACATCATGCTCTTGAGTTCTATTATTTGAATTTCTATTATTATTTCTTACGTCCGGTTGGGCAATGACGGACGTGGTGACATCATTCTGCTCGCTGAATAATTCAAATCTATTTCGTAACTGTATTCCACTGTCATCTCTCACGTATGTATCTGGTGGCCTAATATTGGTGATCGATCGGTCCGGCCTTACTGATCCACCTACGTGTTTAAATTCCTTGGTGTTGTTGAATTTGGAGTGTAGTAACTTCCTCTTGAGTCATTCGCATTCCCACCACCTCTTGTATCATTTGGCCTACGTGACTCCCTATTGTCTACATTATAATAACCTGACTCACGACTCCGCTCACGCGATCGCTGCCTACGTGGCTCCCTGCTTCTCTCTCGTGATCGTCCTCTCCCCTGACTACGTCGTTTCTCCTCCTGCTTCCGCCGCCACTCCTTAGTTCTTTGTGATGGTGGATCTCGGCAATCCTTTGCAAAATGTCCTGGTCTGTCGCAATTATAGCAATTGTTAGGTTTTCTCTTTTGCTCCTCTTCTCGTCTATAAGTGCTATTAGCTGATCCCTGTGGTCTTTTGGCGTTTCCTGATGTCTTCCACGCCTTCAACTCTTTTGTTAACATATTAATTTTGGCTTCTAACTCTGCTGTTTTGCTATTTTCTATGACTGCGTTAATCTCTTGCTTAATTGCTGGTGTAGATGCTGGTGTGTCAAATCGAACTAAATTGCGTTGATCGTAGTCTGCAAGTTGTGCTTTAAATTCTGCTATATCTGCTGCTAACGTGCGTTCAGCTAAATACTTTTGCACACTCATTCTTAGATTTTTTGTTATTACTTCGATCATTATAGCAGCTGGCATTCCCTCCCAGTTTGCACCAAATGCGTCCTGTATTCTCATTATAAATGCCGAAGCTGTTTCGCCAATTTGCTGTTGTTGACGAAATATCTCATCTGCTGCTGCTCGTGGGACTGATGTCATAGGACAGTTTGCTTTAAACGCTGTTATGAACTCTGCTAATGTTGATGCGTCACTCAATGTTGCCTTGTTTATACTAAAATACGATTGTGCTTGGGGTGTGGTGATAGCGCGTTTAAGGTGTGCCTTAGCTGGTACTGCTTGCAAATTGTACATGGTAGCCCATAATGTGAATTCGTCTAAAAACTCGTTCACTGCCTCTTGCTTCAAAACAGGGTCTGAATATGTAGGCATTGGTACTGGTGGTGCAGCCATTATGAAAATATCTACCTCAGGCTTGTCTTCTAGATTCTCAATATGTTCTTCCTCTTCCTCGTCGTTATTGTTTTCTGCCTCTGGTCCTACAACTACTGGTTCTGGACCTGCCTGTTCTTCTAATACTGGTTGCTCTACCACTGGTTCTACTATCTCTGGTTCCACTACCACAGGTTCAATAATGACTGGTTCAACTTGCTCTTGCTCTTTTGCTTCCGATTCCTCTACTTTAATATGAACCTCTGCTTCTTTCTCAGGCTTTGAAACGTTTAATGACTTAAATAACCCGTTTATGCCTTCTAACTCGTTGTCAACGTTCCTTATCTCGTCTTGTAATGATAAATTTAAAAATCGCTTACTTATTGGCTCCCGATTACGACCCTCTGAGATTACCTCAAACGTCTCGTACAACCCGCTTCTGTGACTGCCGTTGGAGCTGGCTTCTGATTCTACGCTTTTTGTTGGAGATTGAATCTTACGGAAATCAGGCTGTAGTATGGATGGTTCGTCGATCCCGTCTGAGCTGTCTGACTTTTCCTTCTGGGTTGTGTCGATTGTTGTTTCGGCTGACGGCAACCTCTCTATGTTTGGATCTGAAACTTCGTTCTTCTCCCCTGACACGTCTAACAGTAGTTTCCAGCTTTCCAGTGATGATTCCTGAGCTTGCTCTAATAAAGCCACACGTCTGTTGAAACTCGTCCGGGGTGTTGAGTACAATGGTCCTCTACTTGCTGAACCCTGTAGCTCCCTGGTGAACTGACTCTGCCCCGCCCTTAAGTTGTCTGCTTCTGGTGTGGCTACTAAACAATCTGGAAGTCTTCGCTCTGGAAACTTCAACGCTACTTCTTTCCGTAGTAAATATTCTTCGCTCACAAAATCGTTGTATCTCCGTTTCACTACTCTCACATAATCAGGATTAAGACACGGTAAAAGGTCGTATTGTTCAAACGGTGTCTGTGTTGGAACTGCTGGCGCTGATTTTCGTCCTTTTGACTTTCCTTCACTCATAACCCTGTTACTATCTGACTTCTTCTTTTTTAGTAAACTGAACATTTACTACACTTAATTAAACCTACCATTGTTCTTTCACTATGTGGGAATTTGTAAAAATTATAACTACTACAAAACTGTAACTACTATAACTCTTACAAAACTCGCACCTCCACCATTGTTAGGGTTGGTACACAAATGATGTATGCAACGCTACTTCATCGACTAGACGATGGTACTGTTAACTCGCTGGCTGTGTGGATAGGTCTGGCAGTCTCTCTGTCGACCAAGAGTTTATTCGGTACATCTCAATGCATTGTTTACATAGTAAGATATGTAAACATCTTACGTTCGCATCTTAGAATGTGAATGAGATGACGATGAGCTCATCCACATTCTAATAATAATACTACAACCGACTACCAAAACGGCGACGAATATTTCATAAGAATATATTATTATAAATGTGTGTACTTCAAAATTCAGTTTTTGTTTTCTTCTTAGGTAGTTTTCCTTTCTTATTTTGCATTATGTTTTAGCACTAAGCTTGCCTTGAAGGTATTTGCTTGAAAAATTTGTAATCTTAATTTAAAATTTTAGTAAATCCTAATTCAAATTGGTATTCTATAGCTAATTATTTATTTACTGTATATTTTCTTTTTTATTTAGGCAAGGCATCGTCAAATTAGATCATAAGAAAATCAAGTGCCTACTACTGTATGTATGCCTAGCAAATGAGTCGAGCCCCAATATAGCTTACATTGCCATTACCATCATCATTCAAGCAATAAATTAGTTAGTTTTTTAGTGGAGTGAACACATGAAAAAAAAACTCCTAAAATCCCGTAACCGTTACAAAGAGCTAAGCAATTCCAACATTTCTTTCGATAAATTTCTATGACAGGGGAAATGCACGGTAGGCATGGTATGCATTAATGCAAGCTGGCTGTATTATTACTATAGCCTGCAACGCTATTGCTACAAGCATAATTTTGTTTTAGTAAATAAGAGGTGGGCAGAGGTTGACGCTAACATATCAGACAGGAAAAATTTTATTTACAATCTAATATTTTATATTGAGATTATACACCTCCAACCAAAAGTGCGTAGGTACATGTATAGTTGTAGGGTGTAGACCTCTCTCTCTCTCTCCACCTATATGCTTGAGAATTATCCAAAGGAAATGAATATCTATAAAATCAGCTAGTTATTAGAGGGTTCATAAAATGCAGCAGTATCTCGGAAATAAATATTATGCTTTTTTTCTATATTTCATTCTTATCTGTCTGTCTATTTATTTATTTAAAGGATGGCCGATGCCGATGGTATGGAGAAAATTTGAATACTATAATAGTAAATATGCATAAGATAGCTAAATACTTCGTAGTCAGACGTACTGTATAGTGTAGGAAAGCAAGAGAATTTTAGTATTAGTACAGGTCATAGGATAGGCTTACCTGATGTGAGTAACTACGTCAATTGCTACCGGTTTCTTGTATATCGTAGTGTAGTAGTTGTGGCGGTATGATGGTAGTCCGTAATCCTATAGACTTGGCTCAAGTTTTTCAAGAGCTTGTTTTTTTTATTTTTGTAAGTTTAGATGTAGGGGGACTGGGAAAAAATATAGAGATGCATATATAAAATAATATTAATATATTATTTTATTGTTTTCCTGGCTTCCTTTCCAAGTCTGACTGAACGTCTCTCAAGTCCTCTCAATTCCAAATTCAAAATTCAACAGACTGCTATTCTGTTGTTGACTGTCCGCGCGCACAAACCCTCCCAAGACCAAGACGAACAACGTGGAGTGCTGAGTCCAAGTCCAACTCCAACCACAAATTACGAATATGAAGGGGTTGTTGTAATAAAAATTATTGTAAGCATCTGAAAAGATATAATGAGAAAAAAAACGTGTTAAACTCGTAAGTTTTAATTTTTACGGAGAAGAAAGGAAGAAAGAGGCAGAGGGAGAGAGAGAGACGGAGAGAGAAACGAACGGAATCATAAGACATAAGACCCATTAACCATTAAAAAGTCACATTTCATATTTCACTGTGAGTCATTTCAGTTCGCTTCACTTCCCTTGGACTCGGACAACCCATTAAATGAAAATGGATTGTTAAATTCCTCCTTTTATTATACACAGATACATTAGTATGTATTATGTATTCATTTAAAAATTTTCTACCATCCCTTTCCTCTGTGAGTTATAGTCAAACTTATACTGTGCATCATCATATATCCAGTCCCAGTGTGCTTTAGGATTTTTAGTTGTATTCGCATTCGGCCATAATAATATTAGTATTATTATATATTTGTAGCTGCCCTCTCTCCCTCTATCGATATGTATCAGTAGTGCTAAATGAAGTCAATGGATACTTTTTACTTTTGCACTTTTGTACTCTTCAAATCTCTTAATGTGTTAAACTGGTCATTTCCTATCTGTATGTATTTCCTTATGCTACACCAACAAGATGTGATAGCCATTCTAATGACAATAACATATAGGAATTTTTCCAGACTACATAATACAGTTGAGTGCATTGCATTACATAAGCGCATATCATACTACGACTACGAGCGAGCTCTAGTTCCTTGGTTGTGTTGTGGTGGTGGTGTGAGGAATATTATGAGTATATACATTTATTTGTACTTGTACAGAGTTTCACGGACAAAGCCTCATCCATTGTCTCATGCACAGATACAGTAATAAATTCTCACGAGAAGGATTTAGAAAAATACTGCAGGGAGATGTATCTTTCAGAATTAAATGGTTCAAATCTTTAAATGGGAATTGCCTATGCGTATATCTGTGTGAGGGAAAAATGAAAATTTTATGTGGTCAACAAAGGTCATGGATTGTGTGGATGTTCTTCATCTATGTAATATACAGATTTTTCCATCACTTGAATTATGTCGAGTTTTTGCAAAAGCAATGGCAAAACCCTCTCTCTCTCTCCCAGTGTGTCTCTCCCAATCTCGCCTTTCTCGCCTTTCACATGGAAGTGTAGAATTGTCGAATATTATTTGGATGTGACCATTAATGGTCATAATGGAATATGTGGAATGAACGACAGAAACACTTTGAGAGAGCTCACTATTAGTATTAGTGAGCTTATGCTTGACATAGGGTTAACTTAGGGAATTTAATAGGATATAATTACGTTTTCCCATATTCCAGACAGGACAGAGCCAGGTTGCACATTAAACTACATTAACAGTAATAGCATTAACATTTAGTACAAGGACTTATGTATTTCCCATTTATTACTTGTTTAGTATTGTGAGAAAAAACAATTGACACATGCGCAATGTCAACCCTCACTAACAATTATTGTGACTCCCTCCCCCATGCCATATGCTATAGGGAATGAAGTGAAGGAAGTACATAATATTATGGTAGTAGGTGACAGAACTGATATTTTTACGATTATGGATTACGAATTGCGGATTATATGATTATGATTACCTGGCATATTGCTAATTTTTTGCCTACTATGAGCTTCACGTTAATTTTGAAGATTTAAAATGAAAGGTAAGTTCACTTCATTCACACACACACACACATACTGTTACAGTCCACACTATATCAGTGCTATGGTAAAATTTTATTAGGAAGTGTTTTTAAATTATTGCATAATTTTATTGAAGTTTCAAATCCTTAGATTTAGATAGGTTCAGACCGTTTAAAAAAATTAATGGCAGTTTGGCATTTTTCATCACACTTTGAGAATTCAAATTTTTAAATTCAAAGGTATTATTATAGAAAAAAAAATATAGAATAATTCGCAAGAAAGCCATAACAAAATGGTTGACTGTCATGCGATGGTGGCCGTAACATAAATGGCGGAATTCAATTTTTGACATTTTAAAAATGAAAAATTTGAATTTCCCGCTAATTATAAAATTTTAATTTAATACCGGATGTATGTATCGGTATTTTTGAATAATTAAAAGGAAGAGATTTTTTCGAGAAAAAAAGTTTTAGAAATAAATTTGGAATTTGAAAGAATTTTTATTATTTTATTTTCCAAGAGCTTCAAAATGGTGTATAATGCTGAGGTATTTCGTTGAGGATTTCAAAATCATATTGAATGATGTAGGCATAGATAAAATTTACTTTTGAAAGCAAAAACTCAGGCATTTTCTGTCTCATCTTGTGGTTTATTAGATAACAAACGATCTGGTAAAATTTCTTTTAAAAATATGTATCCCTTGGTATTTAAATTGCATCCCTATTGATACACGCTCTCACATGTCGTATTTCACAAGGGAGTCTGATGCTGATCCAGTGCAGTGTGTATAATATTTTTGAATTTACATATATAGAATAGGTATAGTACCTATAGGTGTGTTAAAATAAAAATAGCGTTTTGTGGTTGGACCTTAAGTTTTAGTTATTTCAGTCCTTTTAGAAGGACTCGCACGTATTTAATATTTTCTATACCTACAGTGTATTCTGTCCGGAGTACGGAGGGATGTTATTTTCTTCTATAGTTAAATACAAAAATACAGACAAACGAAAATAAGAATTTATGCACCTATCTATACAGTCATAAATGGAAACGGAAAGTGTGGGCAACTGGGCAGGAACCTGTGAGAGGGACTCAATAGAAATAGATGGAAGAGTGAGAGAAAATAAGACGAGGATGAAGTTTCAAGTGGGAGAACTGTAATTGAATTGTATTATAATTGTGGTTTGTATGTGTTTTCGTATCCGGACGGGTAAAGTTAAAGTAAGGACTGTAGAGTCCTGTGCTAATACGTCTAGTACCTACCTATCTCTGAGAGAGAGAGAACTTACATGTGGACTGTGTAATCTATGGGGCTATGCGGTGGTTCCCATTTATCAGTACCAATTCAATCTACCATATAGTCCTAGGAGCAACACCACAGCTCAGAGCCAGAGCCAGAACCAGCCCTAGTCCCAGTCAAACAGAATATATAGAAAGTCGTAAAAGGAAATTCATTTCCAGAGTCGTTAAACAACAATAACTGGCAAAGAGAATTATCATAAAAAGAAGAGTTTTTTACACACAGGTGTGCGAGTCACGGAGGTTCCTCTTCGTCTTTCATTAGCAATTTCGTTAACTCTTCTTCAAGGGCCACCCCGAGAATCCTCAGTTTTTAAGTAACACTTAAAAACCACCCAATACACAAATCTGCAGTTTATTTTAGTCACTCAAAAAAATCCATCTTCCAAGACTGCTCGGGTCCTGTGCGTCGAGGACTGCCCTATGGGTCCTATATTCCTATATATCCCTATGGCTTGGGTGATTGTGGGTCTATGGGGCTGGACTCTATATGAGACTGGAGAAGATAAATTTATCGCTATTATTCCATCCATTCCCCATAATTCCCAATATCCCAATCCCCGGAGACCGGCCCTCCTCCTTTTCTTGCATATTATTATCTATTACACATGCTATTATTATCCTTCCCATTATTAATCATTTGCTCCCTGTATCATATCTGTAATGAGATGACTTGGTCTTTAGACTGTAACCGACCTTCTAATTGCTTTGTTCTGTCAAAACTGTAAATGTTTTAAACTTCACTTGAACATGAGCAGATCAATGTGCTATGGACCATATTAGACAGTATTTACTTTATATTTTAAAATTTAATACCCACACACTAATTATAAAATCAATTAAAATTCGTCTAATTCAATTTTAAGAGTTGCCCACTATTTTTTCACTCATGGTGTGGGAATTTCACTCCTTCCAACAGTATGCACACCTTGCAAATGTATAGCAATTGTAGTAACTCAACGCATAATCTCAGTATACATGTACCACAACCACCACAGAATCAGAAATAGTTGTGATAGTGTATAAAACGCACTGAAAACGTGAGCATCTTTCTTAATAATTATTTTTGTTAATTAAAACTCAATGAAATTAAAAGGGACTGTAAAATTGTGATTCCTACTAGTGTGCATTAAGGACTATGAAAAATTAGTGAGCCGAATAATCCAATTTGCATATATTTGCATGGCATACCTTCCACTCAAAAATTAATATTCAACATCTACACTATTTACGGGGGCCAAGTCAAACTTATGTAAAGCATAATATTATGTAGTAGTTAGTTGTGTGTACTCATGGAAATCAATTAACTTTATCCTAAAGTTAACCCTTCACAAAAGGTTAAAGCTTTTGATCCCGTTAGATAATTAATTGCCTTCCACTCTTATTTAATTTCAAATTAAGCTATGTGACTCCACAATAGATTAATTGATGTAGACTCTCTCAGAAATGCAACGTTTGACATATTTCATGTAGTCTAAAGCTTTAATCAAATTGAGATCAAGAACACAATACCAATACCGCAGCAAATGCAAAAGCGGAGCAACTCACCAAAAATGCTTGCGTAATTCCACATTAAGAATTACGATTAGCCTATAGGTACATCACTACATGCTATGCTCACATGTCATATGCTCAATAAGTGCATTTAGTCCTAAGAATGGCTATAACATTAACAAGATTAACCCTCACCAAGACCAAGGCTAACAACAACAAAACAACAAGAGTAATAATAATAACAAATAATAGTATAGCAAAGGCGTATAGGTGCATTGATTTTAAGCAGGACAGTCAAACTGTCACTCAAGTTGAGACCTATAGCTAAAAGTTACAATCTTCTCACATAATATGATATTGAATTTTGAATGGAAATTAAAACACTTTGTACACTTTTCTTTTTGGCTCGTTGGATTTGGAATTGAATCTTCCATCTCTGGTCTCTCTCTCTCTCATCTCATGTTACTTTCATAATCATTGTAACTTCATTTTCTATATGTTTTTTTTTCTATTTCCATTTTAAACTCATAAATTAAGTGGTTAAATCATAAGTGATCAAATTTTCACAATACAGCCAGATTATCTGTACGCTTTAAAAAGTTTTTATGCTTGTGTGTGGACGTGGACTACCTAGTCATCGTTTATCAATTATTGGCATTGAAATGATCCGGCTAAATTTTTCTATATGCTACATGTTACTATACCAAAAGTCAGTCCCAGCGCCGAACCATTACCATTGGCTACATAATTGAGTAACTATGTACCTACCTATAGAGTCTGTTCTATGTGCACTGTGGGAGCGGGGAGCATTGAGGAGATAGGGAGAGAGGAAAGTTTAAAAATTATAATAATGATAAAACACATGTGTGTACATGTCTACTTGTCTACAGACAGAACAGACAGTCAGTTCTGGCCTGGCCTGGCTCAGGTTATACTTATCGTTTTCGTTAATGGACTATGTAAAGTACAGACGGGATGAAATTACAATTACGATTGACAATATCGTAGGTAGTAGTAGAAGTAGTAGTAGTTCTCTGAGCAAGGAAATTATCCCTCCGGCTTTCTTATTAATTTCTAAGCAAATAAACGGCTCCATAGAAAACTGGTGCAAACTAATTGTTCTGATGACGAGGAGCTTAAGCGTTCTTATCGCGTGTGGCGGCAGTATAGTAGTGGTAATAAGGTGCATGTCTTGAGCCTATATTATTGGCAGGTACTTCCATTTCCATTGTACTTGTTCTATGCATATATGTAGGTACTTTGTATTAAAATTTGAGTGACTATAGTAGTCACTACAGGCAAGAGAACATTACTCGAGGAGATGGTGGCGGTGACTTCGAGACAGTTTTGATTCTATAGCCATTGTAGGTAGGTATATGGGTAGGTATTGGCTATAGCTTAGCCTAACACAAATAAAGAACAGTATGCGGTAAGAAACTATTTCGGGCTAATTT